>JAUZNJ010052089.1:0-30121 GCA_034780135.1 Jordanella pulchra | reverse complement strand
TTTACCAAAGTCATATTTTGGAGCGGTACCTATACTTTTACTTGACTCTGAGATTTCAGTACTTTATACAACACTGGCATTCATCATGTATAACATGCTAACAGCTGAGTTTGTGAAAAGAATATTTAAGTATACAACTATTAGAGTTAGCACAACAGATAATTATGTTGTTTAGACCATAGAAAATATTTGTTGCTTGCCATATAGAAGGGAAATCAAATCAAATAATTGTATTTATTAAGTTCCAATTCATAACAATTCAACTCTAGTCAGTTTACAAAGTCAGAGCTATCAAATTATACGGACAGACTGGATAAAATTTCTCTTGTTAAGAAAACCCAGCAGACTGCATCATTTGCTGTTCCTGGGTGAGCATTTTATGGCAGCAGACTGTTGCTGATATTGTGGTTTTCAGGTTGCAGCAATCCCTTACTTCAATGAAACAAATGTAGTCTGCCGGCTCTGCCAGCAAACTCCACCCAGATTATGAAGAGAGCCATGATGTAAATGTTAAGTTGATGGTAGGTCAAGTCTCTCTGTTTTACAAATCCCAACATGGTGTCTGTAAGCAAAGGCAGGAAGACTATTGCAATCAAAGAAACTTTGTTAACAAACTAAACAAACATAAAATGTTACCAGTTTAAATAGCTTTGGATTTGTGTATAATTTGATATTTTTACTCTTTAAACAGATTCCTTAACATGTTAAATACACTTTGAAATCAGTTATGTGCATAGTAATCTCAATAACCAGATTATAATTTGTTTATCGTTACCCAGCACTAATATAATAACCTATTATTATTATTATAACCTATAATAAGCTTTTAACTTGTGTCAACATTTCTACATACAAATGGAAATGTGTTTAAGGTTAGTGCTCAGCTACATACCTTCAGTGCTTATCAAAACTCTAAAGGTGTGTCATAGATAGAAATATTAAACAGAAATAAAAATTAAATATGGGCATTTTTTAAGGAAAATGTGTACTCACAAAGATTAATTAATGAAGTATAAGCCACTTATTCTTAAAAAACTATCCGTCATAAATGTGAATGTCAAGGTCCCAAACAGAGGCAGGGGGAAGTCAAAACTTGATTGCTGTGGATTTGAATTTGAAAATAACACTTGGAAATTAGCAGAAGATACATAAAAAGCTAACTAAGAAGTAAATAACTAACCAATAAGAAATGAATTGGACAACTGCAGTCCAACAATGAAAAACAGCAAACCAGGGGGAAGTAATAATAAGGAGGGTGATTGGTAAAACAGAAGTATGTGAGTCTGACTGAGTCAAAAGATAAAAGCCATGGAGCATAAACCGAGGCACAATGGAGGAAAAAAATCACTAAACAAATCACAGGTAATTACTAGAATCTAACAAAACACAAGTCCCTGCTCACTTGTGATTTAGATGTGCAATGCATCGTTGATTCTGGCATTTATGAAACACTTCACTGGGAACACAGCATGTTATTATTACATATCAAGTACTAATAGAGTAATAAACGCTTAGCGTGCTCAGGATTACCTTATTTACATTTCATGTGAAAAAAATGTAACTTTAATTAACAATTAGCTGGTAACATATGAACAGAAAGTCTTTAAACCACCATATTGTCTCACCTTCTATACTTCATCATCAGCACCCTGCTGTCTTTGCAATGCCTCTGGCATGTATCAGAGGATTCAGGCTTTGTTGATCTGTGTTGAGGATTTGCTAATACAATAGGGGGAAGCAACATGAGAAGAGTTGTAATCTGTAATTAAATATCCAACCCACCAGCCACTCTGAGTGGGAAGATGAGATTACTTTATGCTTCTGCTACTTGTTTTTTTATCTTGTCAATTTTAACAAGCTCAAAGTCCATCAAATATGAAGCAATAGTAACAGATTAAAACAACTTTTCAAAATGAATTGTTGGACTGGACTTTGCTGAAGCCCCTCTTCTGCAGCCCTCCCCCCAGCTGACTCTACAGGACACCTCCCACTCCTCCCAATTGCTCTAAACTGGCCGAAAAGCTAATTTGATCACATTCCTAATTCTTCAAGATAAACTTTGGTTCTCAAACATAAAATCTACACTAAAACTGTGATATCATTGCATCTCATTGACCATGGCTTTCAATCATGTTTTCTTCTTCTTTGTACATAGTAGCTTAGTTTTAGTTGAGTTTTACTAGTTTCTAGTAAAGAGTGTTAAACTGAAATATGTTTGACTTGGAGCTGAATGATTTTTGTTAATAAATTCTTATATTTTGAATGGAAGTTGTGGTGAATTTATTCTATGTATGTGCAGAATTATCTGCTTGTCCATGATTTGAGCTCGATTCACATTTTCAGTTATTGTTCTAACACGCAGCCAGTAGGGCGTGTGATCATAAACAATATATAACAGGCCAAGTAACATTTGAGTAAATAACATATTTACGACCCCTACCAGGGTGGTTAATAATTATATTAAAACTCCCAACATTATAATAGCGTGCCCTTGGTGGCCGGGGAGTGATCATAATAAATATATTAAAGTATCACAACAAAAAGTAATTTTCAGGATCTTAAAAATGCTAATTCAAAGATAAAGAAAAAAAAAAGCAGTTACCAATATTTCTTTGTCAAATGTTCTGGGAGAGTTATACCGTACAACTGATTATTCTTCATATGATGACTCAGATAAGGAAAAATGTTGATATGTTTTTAAAGAGAAGAACCATTGGACAAAAAATTAACCATTCAGTTTACATCTATAACATTTTTTCGAGAGTTGTGCTAAAACAAAGCTAACAGTGCCAATTGTAGACTACGTGTACTAAATCATTTGCCTCGTGTACTTTGTAAATAAATCACATACAAAGACATTTGAAATGTCACAAAGTGAATGAAAAATAAAAATTGCCCAAAGGTTTGGAGGTTTATCCGGGTTATTTTGGGAATGTAATTTCTGTATCAGGAAACAAGCCAAACCAACAGAAAAAAAATGTAATATTAGCACCAAAAAAGAGCCAGATTTAAAAAAAAATGTCTGACAAAAATAATTCTTTATTTTCATCCAAGAAAAAAAGAAATCAAATAGAAAGATTAAGCAGCTTTTGATGCAGTCTACTAATCAAAACGCCTTTGATGCAACTCCTCTCCTTCAGAGCCCTTTGTTATATCATTGACAAAATGCTTTGATAAGTCAAAACCACCTGTTCCTATTTCTTAATCTTCAAACATGTAAATGTCTCTGTGTCCCTCAATGTTTTGCTCAAAAGGAGGCTTCTCTGAATACCTCTGAGTGGCTCTGGATATAAATGATTGATGTTAATAGATTATAAAGAGAAGCTTTTCAAACAATCATGATTAGAAATAACTTGAAATAGTTATACTTGTGTTAAAGTACCTTTTTAAAGCTTTGTCACACTAGTGCCCTTTACTCATTAGCAGCTGAACAGAAAGAAGAGGAGAGAAAAATGTGAAAGACAAGAAGTGAATGCCCCAGGGCTGGAAGCCAAACCTCCACAAACTGTGTCAAGGACTTAAGTTTAAGTTTATATCAAACTAGCTCTGCCAGTCAGCCACTTAATGCCCCTAATCTATCTTTTTATGAATACAAAATCTGAAAACATAAAGAGGCTCTTTCAAAACTCAACGAATGCTGTAGAAAATTTACAGTTTGCTGATCCTTTGGATTAACTGAAGTGACATGGCCACCAGTTTTCCTAAGTTAGTCTTCTGATTGGCTGATTTAGTGAGGACTTCTTACTGGGAAGTCCTGTATGTGAGGCAGCTGAGAGTCGAGCAGTTGAGAGACTAAGAAGGACAGAAAGAGCAGGAATCTGCCCAAGTGAGTCAGAACCAAGCCCGGTCAAATTCCCAGATCTGGTTGCAATGAATTTGTGTTGCGCATTCTGTTACTCTCCTCTCATTTTTTGAGTGAAGTTTTTAGAAGCAATTTATATTCCCTAAGTTACCTTCTTCAAGTTAAACGGAGTCTAAGAAAAAATAAAAAATTAGAGTACCTCAGGAAATCCAAAAAGCCTGGACCAACCACAGCCAGCGTGCTTTGTCTTTTGAGGAGTGTTTTCAGGAAGACGAGACCACTGATGAAGCAGGAACCTATCTACCCTTCCAGTTCAGAGAGAAGAGAAAGACTCAGTGATGGTTTAGATAAAATGAACAGCATTTTTTGATGCACATTTCTGTTCTATCTACAATGTTCTGTTTTTATTCATCAGATGTCTGGATCAGTTCTTTCTTTTTCTCTCGCAAACTCTCCCTCACCAAATACAGCTTGGCTTTATAACTTCAGATAAGTACATGACAAGATGTCTTTAAAATCCAGATAACAAAAAGGAAAACTTTTATAAAAGAACCCACAAAAAGAAATCCCTGAACATAAGGTGCAGGGCAAGCTTTCCACAGGCTGATGTCAGGAAAAGGCTAAAGAGGAGGGCACTTTCTATGATGGGATATGGTGTCTTAACTTTTGCATTAAATAGATTACACATTTTTCTCTGTGTCTCTAATTTAATTCCTAAAATATAGTTAAATTGTGTTCTTATTCTAAACTTTTTAAATAATTTTTTTAGATAAATAACCTTAGACATAGATTTTACACATTCATTTAGGAAAAAGTAATTTTTTAAAAGAGTTTCCATTTATTTCACCTAATATGTTTACAAACAAGACACTGATAAACTGAACTCTAAATGAATGGAGAATCTTTCTTCTTCTTTCTTTATTTGTCTCGTGCTATTTAAGCGGCTAATATTGCTATCCCATCCCTGTTCCTGAACAGCGTCCTCCAACCTTTAAGTTGGTTCAGATGAATCCTGTGTTGACACAGCTACTTTGAAGTAGGAGGACAAGCGTGCACCAACACATATGCAGGTAGACTTAACCATAAGCCTTATCAGGTTGCTCCAGCTGTGCTGCCAGACGTTAGCCTCCTCTCTCCGTCTGTCTGCCAGAGTTAAACTGGGGGTGTTTAAAATTAGATTTAACATCGATCATTTCCCTGGCCTGAATGGGGCCCAGTGTCAGAGGCTGGCAAGGGCAATCTCTCACCCAGCATCCATCTGCCTCGCCTAAACACACCATCCTTCAAGGCTCGGAGAGGCAGATAGATGGAGAAGCAAAAGCAAGCAAGGGCCTAAAGTAATAAAGGGGTTTGTCAAGATGCAAGACGAGGAAGGAAGGAAATGAAAGAGAGGACAAAATAGAGGGTAAGAAGTCAAAAATAGAAGGTGACTGAGATGTCAGATAATATAAGAAACATAGCAACGTTTTTGTTTTTTTTGGAAACATAGTTCAGGAACAGACAATTTATTTTTTTATTTTTTTTTGCAGAATAGTGTAAATTGATAATTAATTGAATTCCTGATACTCCTAAATGAATATGTGACATTGATGCATGGTGAGAAATATTACTCCTTACAGCTGCATCATTAACATGACTCATTTGCTTTTCTAACTGCATTTTAATCCTTTATTTTTTCTTTATCAAATTAATTGGAAAGTAAGTACACCTGACTTTGGAGATTGATGGTTAAAAGTAATAAAGTATCCCATGAACTTAGGTTGATCCTGTTTTCCTTATAAAATGTGAAATGGGTTAAGAATATGAATAAACTTACAGGTTCTACTCCTTTTTGCAGCAATTCTTATTAATCCCATTTACCATGTTTAGCTTATTTATATAGAACCATACATAACACATGTCATCTGAAGCCACTTAACAAAGACAATTCATCCAGGTAATCCAGTCAGGTTGGTAAAAGGAAACCCAGCTGATTGCATCAAGCCATTGACATTGCAGGATTCACTCCCCATGGATCAGCATGTGTAGCGAGTAGTAGATATTTCCTGCAAAACGTTTTAAAAGGAAGAAACCTCCTACAGAACCAGGCTCAGTGTGAGAGGCCTTCTGCTGAGAGCGACTTGGATTCAATGAGACAGAAGCAGACATACAAGAGGAACATAGAAGCACTGATCCAAAATATTTTCTGTTAAAATATGTGACTATAAACTAGCTTCACAGGTGGCTCTGTCTAGGAAAGAAATAGTTAAGCAGAGGAGTTCTGAGCCAGTTTTCAAGCATTTACAGTTAGTCACAGTAAAAGGTGAGCTCGTAGCTATGTCTAGGAGAGACACAGGAATAACCACTGGAAAACAGGCCCAACTCTATCATCTATAACTGAAGGTGTTGATGGAAGCATCCAAGCTGATGCCTGCCTGCAGGATGCCGTCACAGTGAAAAGGGGACCAGGCTAAATGGAGCTGCTATGATAAGATAAAGCAGTTGTTGTTTAACAGTCTTTCAAAGAGGATGCTCAGGGTTGTCGGTAATGTTCTTTATTTGAAGAAAAAATTTGTAAATTTAAAATCATCTCCAGTTATGCTAAAGTAGCTCCCAGAACAGAGCTGGCCTTTCGATATGAGCTTGTCAATCTTCTTGAAGTCATTTGCTTCTACCCCGACGTTGATGGCAGAATAGAGGAACGTATCTATCTCCAAAACAGACTTTTAGAAGATATCCAAGATCTTTCAGGAAAAGTCTCCAGTCCAGTCTGTTATCTAGGTAAACAGGATGCCAATCGTTTTTGACTTTTTCCTGTATCTCCTAAAGCCCATGGCCATCTTCATCGTTTTATTCACGTTCAAGATCAGATTCCACAAAGGGGTCCTCAAGCTCCCTCTTCTCAGTTTCTTGTCAGTCTCAGATAAACCCGATAACTGCAAAGTCATCCTAATTTCAGAAGTCCGTCTTGTCTTGGCAGGTGAAGAGAAGAAAAAGGAATGGTTAGAGTACTGTCTCCTGTGATGCTGACTGCCTGATTAGACAGGTGACCCTTCAGTCTCACAAACAAACTGTGGTCTGTTTGCCTTTGATCCAGGTTCTTGTGGCCTCCATCTGAACCTTTTCTGGAGTTTTTGACAAAGTAAATCAGCCTGAATTTTGGGGACCAATTTTCATGATTCTGCGTTCATCCTTCTCTAGAGTATGTGTTAGTTCAACCACTAACTTTATGTTCGCTCTACTTTTTCTTGTAGTAGTACCTTCATCTGGTCTGGATTTGTTTAGCTATGACACCAACCTGGAGGGAAATGCCAGCTGGGCCGCTGTCACCATCTTTAATTACAGAGTTTGGCCTGTTTTCAGTGATTATTCCTCTTTCTCTACAAGACATAACAATGGACTCGGCTTTTACTTTGACTTACTGTGCTCTATTTTATCACATTTAGCATGAAACCTGGCTCAGAGCTCACCTGTGTAACTGCTTAGTGATTATCTGATTAACTGTATCTTTCCTAGACAGAGCCACCCATGGATGCTGCCTTTTTATGTCTGTGTCTCTCTGAGCCCCAAGTCAGCCTTGACAGAAGGCCATTCACACTAATCTTGGTTGTACTGGAGGTTGTGTTGTTAAAAGGGAGTTTTTCCTCTCCCCTGTCACTGCATGCATGCTTTGTGTGACGGATTGCTGTATAGTTGACGATAGAATACAAGCAAACTGCTGCTAGATGCTCATCCAGGAAGAACGTGTCCTGCAAAGTCCTTGACAGGATGCAATCTTCTGGGTTCTCTTAAATAGAAAACTTTTAACCAATCCAACTGTTGTTCTAAAATGCGTTGTTAACTGGTGTGACATAAATAACTGAACTGAAGTGCTTTGTCTGTGGCAGCAAGAAACAGGACAAAGGCAAGAATCTATGGAACTTCTACTGTATTAGACATGCGCTCAAGAAACCATTTTTTGAAAATAAGAAAACCATCCTCTATACAGGGATTGCTGTCGAGTCAATGATTTGATGCAATCAGCTGGTTTTCCTTAGATAGAAAACTTTTAACTAATCTGTCTGTGTGATTTGAATGAACTGTCTTTGTGAAGTGCCATGAGATGACATGTGTTGTGATTTGGCGCTATATAAATAAACTGAATTGAAATTGAAATTATACCAGGGGTCTGCAACCTTTGCTATCCTGAGCGATTTTCCTGAGTCTGGCTAAGTAAAAGTCATTTAGAGCCACAAAATATTACATATTTTTAAATAAATCACAACCTTTTTCTTTTTTAATATCTGCCATAGGAAATCTGTTGCCATTTTAAACCGACAGTTTGCTTTGTTTGTTTTATTTTGTGTTTTGTTTTTTCATTCTATTTTGAAAACACAGTTCAAATATTTGTTATTAAAACCAATGGAGCTTCTAAGAGTTTTATTTGTTATTATAGTGCATTAGTTAGTTCTTTAAGTCATTTTTAGCCCTATTAAGAGCCACTGTAGGTAATTCAAGACCCACATGCGGCTCCGGAGCCACAGGCTGCAGACCCCTGCTCTATACAATGTTTTCAATAATCTTAAATGCTCTTTTAGGCAACGTTTTTTCATGCCTCAATGTTCTTCTGAACGTTTTAGAAGATCATTCTTGAAGTTGTCAGATTAAAAAAAAAAACACTTGTAGTTGTATTTCTAAGTACATTTATTTATTTTGCTCATGTATATGTCTTTTTTTATGGCTATTAGTGTGAATGTTGGTTTTTTATTGATGATGGTTGGTGACAAACCCATTTCCCCCTCTTAGAGATTAACAAAGTTGTATTAAAGTAAATCGAACTTGTGAAAGAAACAGAGTCCTTAATCCTGCAAGTCAATTAAATGAGACAGCAAGCATGTGGAATTAATTACTCAAATAAAAAGAACGTTTAGTTTTCTGACCGACATACAAAAGACTGCATGACCTTGAGCATACCAACTTAATAATTGCAAATGGGTCTGGCAGCATCATGCTGTGGGAATCCTCTCCTCTGCAGGTAAAGTGAAAACAATTTGGATTTTTTTTTTTTTTTTTTTTTTTTTTTGGGACCAATTTCAGAGCCCTTTGATATATCATTGACAAAAAAAGAGAAAATCCTGATGCATCTTAAAATAAATAAAAAGAAAAAAAAAAAAAAAAAGAAAACAATTAGGCTGATGGATGGAGCTTAATTAACACAATCCTAAAAAGAGCTAAGATATAAAAGACTTTGGACTGAGAAATCACTTAACGTTATTCTAGAACAACAACCGTAACCATAAAGCCAAAGCCACAAAGCAGAGGTTTATGTCATCGCATGTTCATGTATCATGATGGCACAGTCAAGCCTACAACAAGCCTACAACACTTAAATTTAGATAAAATTTATAAGAAAGAGTCTAAAATTTCTGCAAATAAATCATTTTTATCCATTAAAGGTGAGCTAATTAGCACTGGACTGCAGCCTTGACTTTCACTTCTTAGCTATCTACTACTTTTTCATATACAAAACACTTTTTAATTTATGGTTTTACCATGGACAAAAATATATAGATACAAACTGGGATGTTTGGGGAAAAAATACATTAAATGTAAAGATCATAATAGATGATAAAAAAAAGATCTCTATCTTGCTTGTTGAGCTGACAAGTAATTCATATTAGAGAATGTGCACCAAAGACACTAAGAATGCTCTGTCAAAGACAGAAAGAGTTTATTTAGAGAGATGAAAGGTCAAAAATAAATCTTAGCTGTTTCAGTCCCACCTGTTCTGCCTCAGTCCCCTAATCCTTTGCCTGTCATGCTGCACATCCCTCAGTGAAACAGCTTCTAAAACCTTTCCAAGCATGATGTTCTTTCACTGCTACAATCCGTCTACCACACCGTGATCATGGCCTCGCAGCTATAATGCCAACCTACTGGACTGTGCTAATGCCATCAGCATTCTAGTTATGTTTGTGAGGCATGGCCTTGCCGAATGCAAGGAACATTGATTTTTATATCCCTGCTCCCGGGAAGGTTTGTAGCATCGTTAGGCTCAGTATCTGGCTATTCATCTTTGCAGAGGGCAATATTTGTGTGTGATCAGAGTAATTAAGCTGTTAAGACTTCTTCTGATAGATTTCATCAGTGCTGCAACAAACGGTTTCTCCCTCACTAGATAAAAACCACACCAAGTTTCTGTTCACTAAATTTCTGAAATGGTTCTGTTATTACTGCCTTAATGGGCGTTCAATTATAATTTCCATCACTTTGAACTGAATGTGAATTAGCCCAACACTATTGACTATGGACTGCAGTCCACTATTTGTACAAAGAGCCCATTTGTGGCACGAAAATTGGTTTTGCTTCAGGCATGAATACAAAGGGCTTTAACAATAAGGAGAAACCAGACAGTTTCATCTTCACGGCTTCAGACTCAAAAATAATGAGGTTTACCAGCAAAATGCTATAAAATATTAAACTCAGAGAGAGCAATGTTGTGGCTGAATGCATAAAGTGTTTAGAGTTAATAAGGAAAACAAACCTAAAAGACCTGTATTAAAAAATGCTAAAAAAAAAAAAAAAGATCTTGACTAAAGCATGAGAAAAGCTCTGTTATCATTGTTAATGTTCACTTGTTTTCAATAAAGAACTGATTCATTTGCATTTGTTAAACGATATTTTAATAAGGACACCTTTATAGCTAATGCTTCTTCTGAGAAAACTTCTGTGAGACATTTCTTTAGAGCGTGTATCTGACATTAGTTTCTAAAAACGTTTGCAGCACTTCTCACTTTTTTACATGGGAGAGGATTCTTGAATTACCCTGCATCCCATATCAAGCATCGACAAATTGTTACACTCCAAGCTCCAGTTTCTATACTTTTTTTCTCCTGGAATATATTTATTATAATCTCTGTTACTATATCTAAATTATTTATGTTTAGACTCCAAGGAACATTACCCTACCAGTCCTCTTCTTTATCTATGTTCTTTGTAACAAACTTCAGCCTAACGATTTTCTTAGAAAGCAAAGGTTTTCTGCCTATAGAACTGCCGTAAATGTAAAACATCCTTTTTCTCACTATGCAACATCCGTTTTCATATAAACAGTATTGAGAGTCTGCTTTAGGTCCTGTGGTGTATTTTGAGACTTACTTGAGCATCGTTCAGTCCACTTTTAGTCCTTCCCTTTCCCATCCCGTCCTGTCCCCCATCCATCCCACCCCGTACCCTAAACTTGGAGAACTACAGCCTGTTTTGAGTCTGAGTCTGAGGTAGTCACCACCTAAAATATCACGTTCTGAGGTTTACAACTGACTTGTATCTTCTTTGGTCACAGATACACTTCAGGTAAATCTTCTATTTATCTTTTTTCTGCTTCTTTGGGCTGTTTAGAAGCCTATATGTACACAAGCAGTAGAGGTATCATTATCTCCTCTGGTGCCTCAACCCTCCTGAATCTACAAGAATATTACATTTGGAAGGAGAAATATTTTCAAATAAGAAAATAATACCAAGTACACAAAAAAGGAAACATAAATGCCATCAAGACATCAAGATGAATGTTCCGAAGTTGCATAGTAAAATCCCAGATCTCAATTCAATTGAGAATTGGTGGCAGCACTTGCAAAAGGCAGCTTACTTCAGATCCCTAAATACCCAGACACAGCAGTTGCTTCGGAATGAATTATTGAGGGGGGGGGGAAAAGGCAGTTTTCAGATATACCAG
This sequence comes from Jordanella pulchra, assembly GCA_034780135.1. Taxonomy (NCBI): domain Eukaryota; kingdom Metazoa; phylum Chordata; class Actinopteri; order Cyprinodontiformes; family Cyprinodontidae; genus Jordanella; species Jordanella pulchra. The sequence continues at coordinate 18,629 of JAUZNJ010052089.1, read as the reverse complement.
CTGGTTTAATTCATCTACTGTCAGAGCTGCCTAAGCAGGCTAAGTAGGATTTACTAAAAACTTGCTCTACCAGGAAGAACATTATTGCAACCATTAACCTTATCAGCTGGCAATATTATACCAACATTTTTTAACTGTGACAATAAAGACGAGTCTATTGTAAGTTCTTTACAAAGCGACAAATAGGGGAAATGTCTAAGAGTATATTTTAAAGCGTTGTTATGGGGGGGAGTGTTTTCTACATCATGTCCTGATGTCAACTGAATCAACCTGATTATGTAAAACATAGTGTGGAGATGTTTTCAAAAGTCTTAGTAAAAGTTTTTATGGAGACTTAGTGACCGTGGGATGCCACTCTGCTGCAGTTCTCTAACAGGGAGTTTTGCAGATTTTATTTCACCTCCTTTACCTTATTTTTCATCAATAAAATTATACAATAAACCAATCATTTTTTCATAATATGACTTGTAAGCTTCATAATTATTGCTCTGACAGCATATTGATGCTAGAGCGAGGAAAGGAGTCATACGTTTTTGCAGCTATGTGAAAATAAACAAATTTTAAGTGTCATGAAATCAATAGGAAGAAGTCACAGGGCAAAAATGGAGGAAAACAGAAAAAATAACACCAAAATCTCAGAAATTTTTTTTTGAACTTTTGTAAAATGTGCAAATTCAAGATAAATTAAAACACTTCAAAGTTTTAAATAAAAAGTTCTTAGTTTTTAAAACTGTAAACTGTGTTTAAAATTCATTTGATTTTATTGTACATTTTTGCGACAGCATCTGCATACCTGGGAGGGGAAACCAGCTCATTTATGTATATGCTTTGTTTATCTGAGCATATTCTTTTGTTACTGGTGTCCGCCAGTAAACTGCATGCTTGAACACATGGCTACTTATGCAGATAGTTTACTTCTGGTCTCCTACATATCTCCCTTAAATAAATACCAGGTTAACTTGTCTTTCCTGTGTTGCAGAGAGGCTTGCAGAAATGGTCCTTTTTTAGAAGCATCTCAAAACTGTCTCATCACAGCATTTCAGGGGGGGCACATTAAGATGGAATGTGACTTTAGTTTTGATCTGAGTAAAAAGGTTCAATGAAGGCAAGCCGCAGTGCTGTGATAGTAATAAGTATTGGTCTGAACTTCATCCACTTGGATTCGATGTGCATTGGTGACAGGGGATGTGTGTTTATGTGTACATGTAGAGATAAGTGTGTTTGTGTTGCATGTGAGCAAGTTTGCAAAATTTTGTAACCTAGAAGTCCACAGTTGTTAGACTGTTGACAATAGCAGTAAGGCTGCAGCACACAGAACCCAGGAGTAGCAAATGACAGGTGGACTTGGCTCAGAAAGGTGGCAGCAGACCCAGGCAGACAGACAGAACATCACCCCGTGGCAGCAGCCACATGCCCTGCACAGAGTTAGGTCATCAGTGACGCACAGGAACAACAACACCCAGGCCAAATAGCCACAGTGTGAGCTGAAGAACAAAGAGCTGAGTCGGCCAAAGCGCCATGTCCTTGCAGAGGTCAAAAAGGAGGGACCCTCAACAGCTCCATGCACTGCAGAGTCCCTCCCCTGTGCATACCAATCCAGAATCAACCCAAGAGAGCTTATGGTCTGGGACAAGTCAGCAGAGCAAAGTGAAACAAGCCCCCATACTCCAAGCCAAACCAAAGTACCACTGTCTTAGTCCAGGAACTCCAGAAGAGCCCTCACCATCCAGTGTTTATGCAATGACACAACCAGAAGTGGCAGGAGGCCTGAGCCCCCTGAAGATCCAGCCCTGAAAATGCTTACACCAGCAGGAGAAGGCCAGACAAAAGGGCAAGGCAGTCCACAACCCAGATCCACCACAGTGCCTGCAGCTGCAACACCTCCACTGCTAAGGTTTTTAGAGTAAAACAATATAACAGTACATAAACAGTCGAAACGAATTAGCTAGTGAGTAAGTAAAATCAGAATTTGATCCTCTGTCCCTGATCAAGGATTTTGGGCCCAATGGATTTGTTACATTTTGTACACAAATCAATTTGTTTGCAACTTACAGGTACTTCTACTACTAACTTTCTGCCTTTCTGCGTTTATAAAGCATCACACCAGCTCACAGAATCAACATTTTCCATTCCAACCTTTGTCTATACATACCTGTATGCATATTTCTGAGCTGGTATTTGAACATAAATCAAAAGGAAAAGTTGCAAAGATGATGGCCTCTGGGCAGCACTATTTAAGAGCAAACCTTTTACCCTATTTGTCCTTTAACTCCAGGAAAACTATGCAAATTTTATTTTAATAAAAACCTTTGTCTCATTCCTTCTCGACCCTGCTGTGATATCCATCAATCGTTAGCCGTTGTGGGACACACTCATTTCACAGGTCAATTAATTTTAATCAGAGTGTGTCAATTTAATCTGACTTCAAACCACACGACGGACACTTTGTGAAAATCTCATTAACCTTCCTATTTCCAATCCGCTTACTACATCCGCAGGGCACTGCATCCCCCAGCTAGTATTTTTTGTCAGTAAACAAACTCAGATTTTGGAGAATGTCATGGGGAATAGACCATATGGAAGGAAAAACATACAACATCTCACAGCAAAATGCACATTAGACTAACTCTTATGTTTCCAATTGTTGTTTTAAAGGCACAGGTAATGAAGTCACAGTGATCTAAACATAAGGCTTGTAACCCTGAGGGATGACGGCAACAAGAATACAAACGCCTCTCTTCTTTTTAGCAAAAACATGTAATATCAGACAATATAACCTGTATGAGTATGGAATACAGTTTTCAAATAAATATTTAACTTTTAAAAGTCAAAAATATCTAAATTCACAAAACCTAGAACGGTCGTAGCAGGTAAATCTCAAACGGTTCTTTGTGTATTCCTTGGTTTGCAATAGTCTCGCTGAAAAGCTCTCCTATGGATGATATCTACTGTACATCTATATTTCTAATCATGAATCATAAAGAATGACCATAACTGAGGTGCTTAGAGATAAAGGAACCAGTGAATGTGAATTATTATATGTAGTGTAGCTGAGAGAAGACCTTAAGTAAGGAGGTGAGGGAAATGATACGGTAATTCAGAGATAACACTGGAGTCAATCAGGACGCAAAAGGATAAAAGTTAAAATGCAAAATAAAAGTTAAAACGCAAAATAAAAGTTAAAATGCAAAATAAAAGTTAATATATTAAGAGGGATTAAACTAAACCAAAAGCCAAAAAACAGAGTGCAGAAAAATAAACCAATAAATAAAAACTATTGGTGCTGCAGCCCCTCCTTGGTAGATTAGCTACTGTTCATTGTTTTCACTGGATAATAACTCCAACTGTTTCTCTAGCTTGAAGTTCAATTACTTTATTTCTCATCTGTTCTCAAATTTCTGTAGATCAGAAGATTATCAATTCCTTTCTGAATTTGTTCAGCCTACTTCATGTTTTCAGACCACAGTTAAACCATGATTTATATAAGGGTCATATTTCAAATAAAGCCTAAATGATTTGGATAATGTTTTTATCTTAAAAAATGAATTGGACATTTGAGAAATGGTTTTTGCATCAACTCAAGTTATCTTTGTCTGAAATATAACTGGTTGAACTGTATAAGACATTTAAGTTTGACAATAATGCAACAACAGAAGGAAAAGAATAAGGGGGGAAATAAGTCTTTAGAAGAAAAACAAATGGTTCACCGGATTTTTGTTTGGTATTTGTTCAGCATTGTTGTTTTTTACTCCTAATTTAACTGCTAATTCACTCATTATCTCAATCCACCTGATTCCATTACTATTCCTGGGTAAATTTAATGGGGTTTTAATAATTTATTGAGTAAATTTCCCTTTTTATGCTGGGTTTCACATGGGTGCATGTGAAAGTAAACAGTTGTAGATTTTTATTCACAAAAACATAGGGGAAAAAAAGAGAAAACCTGTAAAGATGAAAGTATTTTTCTTATGACACTTATATTTTTATGAAATTCAATAAATTGTTTATCCATTTTTTTCCATCTACAACCTCTTCTCAGGTAGCAAACAGTGTTAATTTAATGTTGAATTATGGTCAAGGGTTGATTTTAGGTTAAGGTTTACAGCTGATGAAACAATCGTTCAATAACTAACGTTGAAAAGATCTAATTGAATCCATGTTTTTTTGTGGTCTAATTCTAATGACTAAAATGCTAACGTCTAATCAATCCTGATTAGATGATTCATCTCTCTACTGCTGGTTTGTTTGCAACCTGCCTGTGTCTGTTTTTCAGATGTTACTGTGGACACCATTGCCTGGTAAATTAGTCATCAATAACAATGGCAGTAAGACCCCCAACCCACTGAAATAAAGAAGTTTAAAGCAAATATTAACTAATCTGATGATCTAATGTGATTTCATTGAATTGTCTTTGTAAAGTGCCATGAAATGACGAGTGTTGTGAATTGGTGCTATATAAATAAAATGAATTGAACTGATTCAAAGACTGTAGAGATCTCTTAAAGCCAAAGAGACACTTCCAGACCTCTGAAATTAAACCGTGGGCCTTATCTGCTTATTTTAATCTCTGAAAAAACATAAGGTGTCAACCTGTTATCACAAATGGCATTTATTGCTATGTAACATTTAATATCATTTGTCATTTTTAAGTTTGCATTCATACATTTTTGGAAATATGCTAGTGTAGGATCATTTTGAAAAACATACACTCACTGTTTGCTCACAATGTTGTTTGTTTAACTAAATTAACTTTCAATGGTTTGTTATGATGCAGATTTATCTGTAGAAACTCATTGGGGAATAGCTAATGAGCTTCACAATTAGAAAGTTTAATATTTGAATGTTAAATGTAAGTTAATCATTAACGATTTCTTGACTTTAATTAATTATAAAATCAACAATAATATACATTTTGATCCAAATTTAGGTAGCGATTGAAACAACATTGATTCAGTTATGGTTAAAAACCTAACCCTGATTCAACATGTAAGCTACCAACCACTGTTTGCTAATTTAAATATAAGACTTCCTTATCGATTTAATATTTCTGCCAAACCATATTACAATGTTAATTCACTCATATTTTTCTATTTGGTTTGATTTAACTTTATAATTTTTATTTTTTTTGATTAATAAGGAAGGAAGGAGGCATTCCACATTTTTAATGTTCTTCTTAGAATGTATGGTCTGTCATGGTACTGTCACTTACATTAGCTGTTTACATACAGAATCCTGATCTGAAATTGTCCGTCTCCACTGAAAAACTGGGAGACTAGAGGCATCGTGTCCTTGGTCTACGTCGCCTTACGACCGTAGAAAATGGATGGACGGATGGATATACTGAAAATAGATCATTCAAATCAGCCGTTAGCATACAACATAAAAAAAAACAAACAGAGATGAAAAATATTCAGTGTAACATTATTGTATAAAAGAAATATATATTTTTTTACTATGGTTAAAAATGAAATTATTACAAGTTTTCAACATGAAACGGTCGCAATCATATAACATGTATTGAATAAGTGGGAATTTAATAATGAAGGTATAAAACCAAGACATAAACTAATTTCATGCAACTGATGTACATGTTTCATTTATATAAATCCAACAGACCTTTTCTTTTAGTGTCGACCGCTGCCTTTGTTCTCCAACTCCTGACACGAAATATCCTGTAGCTCACTGTGTTGCTTCATGGAGTATAAAGAAAACTAAGCTGCTCATAATACAATTGATTACGTGTAGAGAATGCACAATCAAAAAGCATAAATAATAAATAAACACGTCTGGAGTGCCTCTACCTGATTATATAAGAAATCTAATCTCTTCCTTACTTGGGAAGTTACTCCTATACTCTTGTATCGCCTCTTGCTCTTAGTTCTTTGAGCTTAAACTCTGCAATAAAAATTAGTTTCTGGTATAAGCAGAATCCTTAAGCACTATTCCGAAGTTACACACACCTCATTAGGTCCAACTCACTGCAACTAAGAGGTAGAGCCTGACAGACCAGATCAAGTGCACCAGACCTCTATAGCCAAGTATTCATTATTTGGACTTTTGTGTCACTGAAAGCTGATAAGATGCAAGCTCATTTGCATATAAGGCCTTTTAGAAAGCAAAGAACCGTGCAAACCAGCAGAGGTGCTAAAAGTTGGCCTTTAATCTCTGAACCTATCTACTTTTATCTCTATTTTCTCTCTCATGGATCCAACAAACATGAAAGAATAATAATAATCTTCAGCATTGCTATTGAAACTCATTGACTGTTTTTTAAAGAAATGTAAGCCTTTTCTTAACAGCTTACTCCTAGGCTAGTAGGAGCTAGTAGATAATAGTTTTGGGGCTTTTGATGCACAAAAGAAAACAGTTGTTTTAATATCTCTGTGTTGGGGGGTGGTGGCGGAGGTTATGAGAATATACTTAAGGAGGTCATTTGAAGTGAAAACATGCAGGATTAGAGAGAGTGGTCTACAGCACAGTTTTTAAAGAATACCCTGGAATAAGTCTGATAATACTCTCTACAAAAAACAAGCCATTGGCAATTTAAAAGATATATTGTGAAATTGTGAGGCATAAAAAAAAAACCCTGAATGGTTTACATTATTGTGCACAGAGTCTCTTCATGCTTCCATCCTTTTTTCATAAAGCATTCATTGGCCTCTTTAGTATTCCGATGTGGTCCATGATTCTCCATCAACATTTGACTTCACAGGCAGCGGGGATCAGACTTTTACAGAGAGAGGCCAACCGCCTGTGGCTCACTGCTGCGGAGGACTGTAGGAAGAGATTACAATCAGAGTCCGACTGACAGAGTGACATACGGACAGATTCCCATTACACATTAGGTGCAAGAGCATTTAACCTTATTTGATGTGGGTGATCAGCTGCAAACTGCAAAAAAAGGATTGAGGTAAAACTGCTGCACAGGATGCACTGCTCAACCTCCTGTTGCCCATGGCGACAGTGGACTTAAAATGAAGTTGAGATTGTCACAGAGCAGACTATTATGCTTGGGAATTATAGGAGGCGCTTTTTTTCTCAGCACTAAAGATGTAACCCAACCACTTAATGTTGTAAAGGGCTTTTAGTAATTGCTCCTATGGACTCTTTAGCATTCATCTCACATGCAGTTTGCTTCTGGATATGATTCAGCAGGAGCACATTTACAGCTGACATTAAAATGCAACGGCAGAATACACAGTGAAATTGGATTTCTCTTCCCCTCACCTTAAATGCAGATTTTGTCCTTTGCGACCTTCAGAATCTACTGTAATCGTCTCGTAAAGATCCTCCTGTAGTAAGAGTCATATAGTCTGCAATCATTTAATAATTTGGAGCTTTATGTATTTTAGCCTTACAGCATGGTTTTTACAAGTGTTTGAAATCCTTACAAAAACAGATTGTAAATGTAAGAGATGTTTTTTGGTCTTAGAAGGGATTGAGCAACAAATAAAGTCCTTGAAAGTGCTTGAAACTGTTACTGATCGTGTTTTGTGCTGCTATCCACCCACCTTGACATCTTGTGTTGCAGCTCACCTATGGCTTAAACTAAAAAAAAAACAGTGGCTTAAATCTGAGTTGATCCACTGTTTTTCAGGGCTCAATGCATGCTAGACTCCGGCAGGGCTAATCTCTGTCACCGCTACTGTTCATAACCTTTATGGACAGGATTTCTAGGCACAGAGTGGGTCTTGTCTCTGCTTTTTGCAGATGACGAGGTTCTGATGGCTCTCTCCTGCCAAGATATGCAGCAGCCGAGATGAGAATTGGCTACTCCAAGTCCGAGGCCATGGTTCTGGATTCGAAGGTTCAGTTTAGGCAACTGGACGTGAAGTTTTCAAGATGTTTTACCTCTCATCTAGCCTCTTGGATGAGAGGCAAAACGTCTTCTAGAAAACTTCACGTCCAGTTGCCTAAACTGAACCTTTGAAGCTTGACCATGACCTGGATGTGTCACGATGGGTTTTCTTTTGAGTTGTTGAACCCACAAACAGAACACCAAGACAGGATAACTTTTTATATTTAAACAGTTTATTGTGAGTGGATGAGCTGAGTAGTGAAACAGGCCAGGTCCGGAGGGCTAGAGTTAGGTCAACAGAAGCAGCCACTATGGAGAGAGTACTGGTGAGTTCGAGACCGGTGGGAAAACAGAGCACTGGGGAATTGTTAGTTCAGGTCTTACTGTGAGGAAGCAGTAGGTTGACTTAGGGTGAGGTAAACCAAGGTCCGGGGTCTTGTTTCCAGTATGGGTCCAGAGGCAACAGCGATGTGCGGTGGGAAACGGACAGGTCGGCTTAGTTGTTGTTGGCGCTCCAGGAACGGTGCTGCAATCCGTAGTTGGGCTAAGAGAATCCAGATGAACAACAAGGGAGTAGTCAGAGAGTTCGGGCATCCAGTGGGTAGAAACCACGGCGTCACGAGGAATGAGTCTGTGAAGTGAAGTCAGGAGCAGACGGCGTCCAGAATTCCTTACAGAACCTGAAGGCAATGAGGAGAAAATAGGTTTGGCCAGAGAGCTCACTGATAGCCTGGTAGCACAGGAGGCTAGAGGTACCATCGAATCTCAAACACTCGGCTCCGACTAAAGATTGCAGCCAGCCTAAATACTCTGGAGATGATGAGCGCTAATGGAAAACACCTGGGAACCAGAAGCCATACCGCACACCCGTTAACCTGTGTCGCCATCTGGTGGAGGAAAAAAGGGAAAACAAAAACAAACAAAACTGACAGGCCCAGATCATGACAGGATGACTGAGAACCTTCACAGTCATGGTTCTGGTTCTCAACCGATAAAGGTGGCTTTTCCCCTTTTGGGTGCAATGCTAAGGCTGTCAGCAATAATTGCTGCCATACTCCGGTTTAGTGGGGGAACTGCTTTTTCTGCCAAATATATCCTTATGTTGCAGAGTTAAAGAAAACTTTAAAAGCTTCCTCCAGCCTGATTGTGATCTGGATTATCACAAAAAAATAATGAATTGTTTCTTGGGATGAGACATGCCTCTGTTGAAAATATAATTAAAATCCATTCATAACTTTTCAAGCAATCCTACTAACCGACTAACAAACAGGACTGAATACACTACCTTGGTGGAGGTAAGAATCCTAGAATAATAAACTATTGAAATAAAATTTGATTTTTCAAGAGTTAAGTAAAACAAGACAAGTTTATTTGTACAGTTCATATTAGTAACAAGATAATTACTGTATGTGATGTATATGAGCAGAACTTAACAAAAGACACTACTTTGAAAAGTACAGTGCAGAGGCACAAAGTACTGTTGGAGAATATAAACCTCCCATCTCCCTCCATTATGCCTCGAGTTTTTGTAGCTTCACATGTTCTCTTGCTCCTTCAAAATAGGAATTATAAAGTTTATAAGCTTCTGATAAGCAACTGTATCATACCACCACAGTAAAACTGACGCACACTCTTCACCTTCATGTTAGAAACTGCTACCTGTGTCTTCGACAGGAGTAAATATCATTAATTGTAGCTTTGTCACAGTAAAACTGCTGACATCATATTATGATGACTAAATGACAGAAGGAGACATGAAAGGGAATGGGAGCCTAATAGCAAAGTTCAGACTGCAACTGGGTATAACAAATGGGAATGAATGAAACAAGAGGAAATGGCTAAACAAGACAAAAACAGAGAGAAAAAGAAAACAGAACACAACCAAATATGCAATGGACTTAAAAATACCAAACCAAAGGTGACACAGCATAAGGGAACCTGATTATTGTAATTAAAAGAGGGGCTGAAATCCACAGATCCAGACTTAGCTCCCCTCTAAACATGAGAGCTAGCCCTGAACAAAACAGATATAACACCTGATCAGAGATATTTTTGTTTCTCTGATATATGATTTAATGTTTCCTTTCTTTACAAGTAACTCAGTGTCTTCTCGATCTGTTGGTCCAAAGTGGTCTGATATCAGACTCCAAAATACAGATGAAGACTGTTACAGTTTGCCACAGTACAGTGTTGCCAGTTGCCTTTAGGGGCACTTTACTTGAAATTTACAGGCTCATCACCCCTAGTGGCTTAAACTTGAGAGTTCTGCTTCAAAACATCTTTAAGATGTGGTAATGAGATATCAGACTAGTATATGGAAAGGTATTTTAGACATTTACTGCACAGATTTCAGTAGATGTGTCTTACCTCTGATTTTTAACATTTGTCATGAGTGCGAAGCTAAGTCAGATTTAATAACCCAGAAACTATTTAAGGCCTCTAACACCTGGTCACATATCACTTTGGTATAGCAGATGGTTCCTTATAGACTTGTTTTTATATATGAGAAAAGCAGCCAAGGAGAGCTTTTTTAAGGTGTATTAAAGTAATACTGAGTAACTTTCAGTTTTGGTCGATTTCAGCTCCCCCCTGTGGACAAAAGTTTTATTGTTTTGCCTAAAGGAAGACAGTAATTCCAATGAGCACCGGCGTGGTAAAGACCATAGTGTTGAAAAATCCAGATTTCCCGGTCAATTGCAGTTGGATTAATAACATTTCTGTTTCCAATGGCTTTTCGAAAGAAGAATAGCGATGGGGTTGATGCATCTTAACTGTGGCGAAACAATGTCATATCATGATGTTGACCATACGAAACTTTGTTCTTGTACCATATCCCCGCACCACCAGCTGGCCCAAAGAAGGATACATCTTTTTCCCTTTCTTAGAATAAAGACATATTTCACTAAATGAAAATATTTTCAAACCAGGTAAACACAGTAGAAATTTATGGTGTGGAAATGAAGGAAGCAACTGAAGGCAGACGACAAGAGCAGATGGCTTAAATAATTAGCTCATGAATATCACTGTTTTATAGTGGTGTAACACTGTTGGTTTTACACTGTTCAGTATGAAGAAGAAAAAACAAATCTACATCTTACTGCCAAAATATGCTAGCCTTTTTATCCAATCTGAGTCCATACATAATAACAGAAACAGAAATATCATAAATAAAAATGCTTGATATTAATATATACATGTATATACATGTAATAATTGGTTATTTTGATATGTAAACAACAATATATATTTTTTGCTTGTTTTTTGTTTATATTTTTTGTGGAAACATCCTGATATGACATTGTTGTATATATATTAAGAACTAATTATAGACCAAGAGGATTAAATCTAAATTCAGATGTTGGTAAAGATTTTTTTTTATTTCAATTGGCCAGGCGGCTAAAATCATTTTAGCCAAGAAGACAGCAGGTTTTATTCCTTTTAATCTCCTTTGCTTTCTGTTGCTTACTCTACTCTCTTATTATCAGTAGGCTTTTCCTAAATGCTTACAGGAAATTTGCAGATTTAAAGTTGCAGAGCATGGATTTTGTGCCAGGAAAACATCCTGAAGAGCTAATCCCTCTATCAGATGTCTGATTTGTGCAAATATAATTATGTTTCAGAAACGTGTGTTTGGGAAAGATAAAGAAAATCTCTCCGGGAAAGCTTGCACAGGCAATACTGTAATCATTCATGCTCCTTTAAACACAAAATGTAAGGACCTGACAGGTGTAGAAAGGCTAATAAAGAACGAATGAATTAATTATTTAAGAGTGAATAACTGATCAAAATATCTGCTACAATTTAATAGAAATAGAAGTTGGATATTACAGTTCAAAGGTGGAGTTATGAATGTATTTACTGTATAATGTATATAATGTAAAGCTGAACTAGACTAGCTTTACATTCTAGACTAGAAGCTACTAACCCTAAAGAAAAGTTACATCTCTTTGATCGCACTGCAGTTCGTCAGTTAGCTAGGTAAAGTAACAACAGGAATGTGTTGTCCAAAATGTTAATTTCTAATATACTAAGTGATTTAAAAAAATTAATGTTCTATTAAAATTGCCTTTCCTTCTGAGTTGCATAGTTTAATGTTTGTTTTATTTCATCTTAACTGTTATTCTTTGTTAACTTTTAAAGCTAATTCGGCATCATTCCTACTTTTTATTAGGAGTATAAATTTCTAGTATAAGAGTAAACAGTAAACAGAGTAAGGAGTAAAGGCTAAACAGTAAAAGAGTAAATTCGTAATATAATGAGACAAAAAGTCGTTTTAATAAAACTAAATCTTCCTTAGATTTATCAACCAAGCTCGTCAACCTGAACTTTGAGCTCATTTTAACTCATGGGATGATGACATCTTCTTGTTTGGGTATTAAAATATTCTACTTTTTAAATTTAATAATACCATAACATTGTTCTCAGAATATCATGACCTTTATTAGTAATATTATGACTTTTATTTCATAGAGTTACAGCTATAATTCTGAATTCTTTCTCATAAGTTTCCGACTTAAAATGACTTTATTCTCATAATATTTAGCATGGCCCTAAGACTCTGTTGTACATTTCTATTACCTTAAAAGAGTCTTGAATTTTACACATTCATATTTACACTTTAATTCTTCTCTGACTTGTTTTTATTTTCTCTTAGTTAATAACCTTTCTTTGTACTTTCTGTTGTTTAGTGTTAGGTGAATGTTCTTTGCATAGAGTTTTCTAAGTATTAAAATAGAAATATGCTCATAAATTCTTGTCTTTGTGGGAGAACTTGTTAGTGTTTATTATATTTATATGTTGTGTGTGAGTGTGTGTGTGTGCGTATGGGTGTGTGTGTGTGTGGGTGTGAGTGAGAGAGGGAGCTTTCTTGTTATTTTTTAGATGAATAAATTGTAAGACTACTTTTATCTTGAATAGGCCTGGCCATGTCCCAGAAAAAAGAAAATAAGCTGTTTATTTGGCACAAAATACAGAATGATGAGTTCTTTTTGTCTGTTAACTGAACGTAAAAATAACATTTTGATTTAAAAATTCTTGAGTAGAAAATGTTAGGAGTTTTTTTAACCATATTCTCCCATTTATGTCTCGCCCACAAGTTAACCATTAATTACTCGACCTCTATATAGATAGTAGACGAACAGTGAAATGGGTCCAGATAAATAGCCTGAGTTTTACCTTGCAAAAATTTCTAAATCATGGAAGCTTCTCGTGATTTACGCTGCTGTGGCTTTAAGCTAAGCTTGTGCTTCTAATACACAAGGGAGTGCAGATTAATGAATTGAATTAATTTTCATGCCTCTGAGGAGCTGCTAATCCAACTAAAACGCTTTCATCGGTATCAGCCTTTTAGAAGAGTTTTTGTGTCACATCTTGTTCTAAATTCTCTTTCAGGGGCCTTCACAGCAGTAAAGCACACACTTAGTGTGGGTGGGTTTGTGACTGTGGCTGATTTAACAGACAGAAGTCCCTCTGATTAGCTTCCCCCTGGCCTGCTATCACCCAAAGGCATAGGCCACCACCACAGCTCCCACAACCATCATATTTGTAGTGCAGATAAAATTAATTTGCCTTCCCATCTTCTATCTCTACTTGCCACTTCACTTTCCTGCTCTCCCCTTTTTCCTCCTTTCTCTTCATCTCTACCTCTACACACTCAACATCTTTCAGTTTTCCTTGTTTTCTTCCTAAATTAACTCAGCAACCTAGCAAATGTTTTTTTTACTCTTGCAAACAATCAGACCTGAATAATTGGAAACACGATATATTAATGTAATTTCTCTGGTCCCTAAATAAGCTCTAATAAACTCTAAGCTCTCTAAGCTCTCACTGGCCTTATGTCTCACCTGAAGGCAGTTTCTGTGAGGTCATATGGGAATTCACCAAAAAATAGTCCCATTTGAAATTCTTATGCTTTAATCTGTTTCTTTTCCCCGGGCAACAGGTAAGCCCGTTTATCAAAGCTACCCAGGTAATGTTATTTCAGCAAAGATGTATAAAATGCTAGAATTTTGTTTCTCCAATATACAACCCATAATTTCAGATTCATAGCCACATACAATATACTGTATATCGAACCAGATACTTACATGCAAAGTATGAAAAGACAGCTGTTGCCTTCCAGCAAAAAGGTTCGATTCCTGGCCCGGAGTCTTTCTTCATGGAGTTTGTATGTTCTCCTTATGCATGCATGGGTCCTATCTGGGTACGCTGGCTTCCTCCCACAGTCTAAAAACATGACTGTTAGGTTAACTGGCTTCTCTAAATTGCCCTTATGTGTCAATGTTTTTATGCATGGTTGTATGTCTCTGTGTGTCTCTGTGTACCGTGACCCTGACAGCATAAGCAGGAGAAGATGGTTGGATGGATGAGTGAAAACCCGACTAAACTGATCCTATTTTAGTCGGTTACGGTTACTGCTATCATTTCTATTTACAAAATACGTATTATTTGATTAAAAACCCTCTATATTTTTTAGGATTTATTGTTTTTGTAGCATCTAACAATTTGTGTGTCCTTCCAAAAGCTTCTCATAATAATCTGATGGAAAATAAATCAATCCCCCAAACAGAACTGGTGTAATAGGGTAGGAACCCACAGGAAATGTTTAGGTTTTTTGTCTTTAAATCTTTAACAATTCAAGGTTTTATGATGTACCATCCTGTATTTCCTTTTACTCCATGTTGCTGCAGGACTTTTTCACTATGGATGATGATATTCTTACGAGCTTCAGCCATCGTCTTTTCATGGTCTTTTGCTTTTGTTCTGGGTTGATTAACACATTGTGCACCATAAGAAGTTCATCTCTTGGACAGAAAACACTCCTCCTTCCTGAACTGTATGGTGCCATAACATCCCCACTGTTTCTTACTCACCGATAATTGTTTTAAAAGAGAAATCTGTCCCATTTAGCTATCTAAATTTGTGTTAACAAGAAGCTTACAAATACATGACATCATTTGGCTACTTACACCCACCCAGGGCCTGATCTTCCAAAGGTAGCTCATGCAACTTCTTTTTGTCTGTGTCTTCATGAATATGTAGATGCAAATTTATCAATGGAGGATATGAAAAAAAGACAAATCACCTGCAGAGGTATAAACTGATTGCTGAAGAAGTTTTATTGTATTATACTCCCCTCAATGATCTTTCGCATTTCACAGTTTTAATGGTTTACCTTGTTTGCAGTTTATTAGGTCAAGCAGATGTTTTGATGAGGTACAGGTAAATCCAGCTGTTTAGAGTGTAATATTGCTTTAAATCAGACCCTTTGTTTGGGGGGATTTAATAAGCAGACCAAGACTTAATCAGGGTTTATGATTGATGTTTTACATTTCATTTTTGACTATAAATTATCTCGTCTTTATTTTGCTGTAGTTCATTGAGACTTTGAGATAGCAATCATTCTGATTGTTTTTAGATAATTTCCATCAATATTACCTCTAACTCCACAGATCATCATATTTCTTTATGGCCATCCTCACGGTGCCGGTAGCACTCAGTTTGCTCATTTTAATGGTACAGAATTGAACTAATTCGCCTGATCATTTAAGCAATAGTTTACACAATAGTTTACTTGGTGCATTTTAATGAATACATTTTTTTTAGAGTTTAGTGCTTCTTATTTGGATTCTTTGAAGATTGAGCTCTTAGTATACAGTATGTTAACTTCTGACTTCTGTGAAAATGTATTACTTCATTTTCTGACATTTAGCAGTTAGAATGATTTTTATAATCGTAATTTACCTATAACAGGTGTTATTTAAAGTTAGCAAAAGAAAAACATTGATTTTAAGGTAGAATAGGAAAATACCAGGAAGTTTTATTTGGCGATAATTTATTTGTAAAAGGCACCAAAAGTTAGGTTAATTTTTTTAGCCCTTATTGTAGCAGAAATGACTGTATTCTTTATTTATTCTGCTTCCTAGAAGTGTAAGTCTTAATGCTGTGACACAAAATTCAAATGTTTACAAAAAGAAAATAATTTGCCTGGGATGCTTGACCCGACAACAAATAAAATCTTTTCTCGTTACCTCACTCTAATTTCTGTCTGAAAAAAAGATAAATAAATAAATATTTCCATCTGAAAATTAGAAAAAAAACAAACAAAAAACAAACCTAACAAAAAAAAAGCAACAAAAACACCACCATGAATTTTAATAACACCTTTGTTTATTCTCTGCTGACCGATCACAATTACCCTGACCTTGGGATTTAAAGCAGGCTGCACCAGCAGTGTGTATAAAACTGCCATTTCAAAGTAAATGAGGTACAAATCAGTGAAAAAAGATCCTGCAGTGTCATGCCTTCCTTATCCTCCTGGGAGAGTATTTCGGGATGTCATTAACAAATATCTGTATTGAGAAGGGACTGTAGAATAGGTCTAGCAATGGATCGTCGTTTTTTGTGTGTTTGTTGTTTATTTATTTATTTTATTTTTTTTAGACCTTTAGCTAATTGACAAATGGACTAAGGTAAACATGCAGAACTGGTACTGGGGGGATGGATATGTGACAGTGTGTCTCCAGTGGTATGAATGAGGAACTTGTGGGTCCAGACATGGTGTCGAGTTGGACCCTGAAATCATTGGCTGACCAGTAGGCAGGGGTCTTAAGGACATTTGGAAACTTCTTCCTGCACCTGGACTCAGTTTATGCTACAGCAGTCCAGAAAAGGGCTGGAGGCATTGCAACAGATTCCACCCACCTGGACAATGAACTGTTTGCCCAACTTTCATCTCAAATTGACTAAAAGTGAGAGAGGGAATTTACATCTGTAACGCTGCTGTGACTCTCATAATAAATGGTTTTAAATCTACAAAACACACTATTTTTACTGAGACACGTGTAATTCTTCAACTCCTGATTTATCAATTGTTCAGCTTAAAACAGGTTCAAAGGGGATTGAGGAATAGTTAAAACAGTGCTTAAATGTAAAAAGACAAACTTTGCTTTGGCATTACTGGCCCTTAATAAAGTTTAATAAGTTAAATTAACATGGATTTTAGAGTGATGTGGCGTAATGAACTCCAATGTGGAAAAGACCATGTCTTTGACTTCTTTGAATATGTCCGTCTACTAAAACAGCTGACTAAAGCTGACATTTTGTTGTTATACTGCTTATCTTCCTAGTTTATTTTTATCTAACCACAGATGAACACAGAGAAATAATACCCAAGACACCACTGATGCAATAAAGGTATGAGAATAAAGAGAAAGCTTTAAGGGGGAGAGGGATTTCTTCACTGTTCAAATAAGCTACTGTTGACAGTTATGAAGGCACAACAAACCACTTTTAAAGCACAAAGGGAATGACAAAAATCTAACACAGTTTCAAGAAATCATTGCCTCAACCTTTGGTCACTGAGAGACGGAAAAGGGGTGTCATATTGTAGATGTAATAGGCAGAGGTTGACAGGTGGTATCTTAGGATGGATGTCTTCTTTACTTGCCTTCACAGGAGAAGAAACAATAACATTGCATCACACACCCAGACAGACATCTATCTGTCTGTCTGTCCGTCCGTCTGTCTATAGAATAATATATAAGTCACTTCCTGGGACTTCGTTCTATCACTTCCAGATAGTGCTAGAACTATAAATATCCTGAGATTAGTTGAGTTGTTAAATTGAAAATAAAGAGAAATAGCACCTAATCTAGTCAAAATAATAATTACTTTATTTTTATTCAACTGTTATGCTGTTTTCAGACAAGTTCAGGCAAACAAAATTAAATAAAAAAAAAAATATTGGATTTATAAAGGGAGTTCTACTTTTTGGCAAAGCAATTTGTCTAAAACTATCTGATTTGCAAGCATCTGAATTTAATTTAGGTAACTAAATTATTTTTGCAATAAGAACAGAAATATTACAACATTTATCAGTAAATCATAAAAAGTTATTACAGTTTTGCTGTTTTCAGAACGCTTTGCTCTGTTCATTTCTCATCTCATAGTTTTTGATTTCACACTCTCTCTTTCCCATAATAGAGTGCTTTTTCCCTTGTGTGGTCAGGCGTCAAGCTTCACTGCCGGCCAGCGGCCTTCCTTTTGAATGTTGTTGCTATTGCTGTACTGTCACAGATCACTGGCCAGAGACTAGAGTGGCAACAGAGGCGTCTCCACTCCTACATTTCCTGATGATGCTCATTGAAAGGGTGATTTTCTGCTTGTCTGGAACAGTAAGACATCTGGGCATATACATTTCTACTGTTATGAGTAGAGAGAAATTGAACCCACTGGACCAGGATTTAATACTTGTGGCCTGAAAGTCCTGTTAGGACTAACTTATAAAAATACTTACAAGTGAATAAAAACACTAATAACCTTCTTGAATAACCACAGCTATTATTGACGAAGCTAATAAGCCATGTACACACACATTTTCTTTAAATAAACAAGAACAGTAATATAGAATCTGACATGACTTTAGACAAAAAAATTGCAATCCAGAAATTACACTTTGAAAAAGTTTTATAATAAAAAAAAGGTTTTAAGAATAATCTTGCTGTTTTGTCAGCTTTTCTGATTTTCATTTATTTATTCTTTTTAATTTTCTCTCATTATTTGATATTTTTTAACAGATTTTCTATTTTCAATTTTTGTATTTTTATGTTTTTATTCTTACAAATGTGATATTTTCCATTTTTTTATTTCAGTTTTTCAGATTGCATTTCACAGATCACATTTCCTCACTTCAAGTCCAATACAACCATTTGACAAGCACGTTGACCAATACAATGCTGTAGCTAACATCAATGTATACTAGTAGCAAAGCGTCTTCACTCTTCACTCCTGCACCCAGAAGAATTTGATCTGAAATTGACCCCCCCCCACA
>JAUZNJ010052088.1:0-51908 GCA_034780135.1 Jordanella pulchra | reverse complement strand
CTTTGTTCACCATCATAAGGTAGCTTTCATGATGTACAGGGAAAGCTAAAACACAATTTCTTATTTTTAGTAATCTGTTTGAGGAGACATGTTTGATTTGGCAGACAAAGTGAAATCTGTGAATGTGTTTATAAATCCTTTATTACAGAAAATATTTTAGTATATTACATTTAATACAGAAATTCTAATATGATCTATAATTATTTATTTTTTTTATAATATAATATGGCTTTTTTAATATAAAACAGAAAAAAATGTAAGTTGTAACCAACCCTTTTACCTTTTTCTACAAATACATTTTTGAGTTCATCCAGGGAGAACCGATCTGTCAATTATGGCAACATGGATTCAAAAGCATATTAGCTAATATTTTGCTGCCACCTAGTGGAAAGAAAAACAGGTTTGAGTGAGCTTTTGTACTATAAAGGTTGATCCACATATTTTGACTTTTTTGTTTTCATCTGCTTTATAAACATTTGTTGCATAGTAGCCCATACAAATGACTAAAGTCTTTAAGGAGTGATAGAAAATGGAACGCAGTGACTCTGCAACATTTTAGTTTTTGCTATTTTTGTTCAGACTTGTATGAATAGCTCTAAACGTATAAAATGAAAAGCCAAACTGAAGCCAGAATTTACTAATAGAGATTTAAAACAAAACTTTGAGCAGCTTATCAGAAACATCTATGTGGATTTTTCTATTGAAAAGACATTCGCAAGGCATTTAGGAAGAACTTGGCAGTACAGTAAATATTAAAATCATCCCATCAAATGAACCAGTGATGTAATAAAGTATTTAAAGACAAACACATTTCTTCTGTTTTTCTCTCTCTTTAGTGCTTCAAATAATTAAATAAATAAATCTTAATCTCATTCAAGGAAAAGTGGATTCAATTTGCACTGCAATTTTAAAAAGATGATTGCATTTGTTATTGGAAAACCTGAACTGATGTGAAAAGAATGTGTCTCCTTAACCTAAAAACTGCTTGTGAAGCTCTCAGTGGCAAAAATTGCCATCAAAAATTAACAGACACTCAGTCTTTGGTAGCCGAGCAATTTTTTTGACAACTGTTCTTTGCAGAACTGATTTATTCAAAAATGGTAACAGTCTTTTTTCACATTGATTAAAGTAGCTTCACATTACTTGATTCCTTTGATTAAAAAGTTTGTTAATCTGACAACTATTTTTTGTAAAGCCACCAGGACAGATATTAAATGTAGGTTAAAAAGAAACTAAGCAATGCACATGACAAAAAACAGGCACCTTTAATTAATCCTGATATTCTTTATCTATAAATTGTTATGCATTTAACACAGTGCCGTTAGTCAATGATTCGTGTTGATGATTTCATTTTTGGTTTTTTTGCACCCAATTGTTTAGAATTTTCTCAATATGTAATGAGTACATTTTACAGATGATCCATAATTCATATCTGTTAAATCAAAATTAGTTCTTTTGGAATGAACTCTCCAAAAATAGAACAGCTGGAATAACATACTTAATGTAAACTTATGGTGGTTATTATGGTGTCTTTTGTTTATTGATTTTTTTAAATAATATGGATTGTCTCCATTGTTCCTTTTATCCTTATTTTATAGAAGCAGTTGCTGCAGGATGAGGGGCAGAACACATTGATGAAGAAGGTGCTGGACACCTACTTGCTCTTCTTTCAGATCAACCAGTCCACTGCGACCCTGAGACATGTCTTTGCTGCACTCAGGCTCTTTGTGCAAAAGGTCCAGCAAGCTCCATTTAAAGACATACAATTTATTGTAAAGACCTATTTTTTTCCATCATGTGACTTTCAGTCTAATCCTTTTTCATTCTGCAGTTTCCTAGTGCATTCTTCCAGGGTAAGGCAGACCTGTGTGGCTGTCTCTGCTATGAAATCCTCAAGTGCTGTAACCATCGATCTAGCCTCACCCAGACAGAGGCAGCTGCCCTGCTCTATTTCTTTATGAGGCAAAACTTTGAGTTTACAAAAGGCAAATCAATCGTCCGCTCACATCTCCAGGTCAGTCACAACTGATTTATTGTGGTGGAAATAAAAGAGTTATTTTAGTTCTTCTATTCTGAGCCTTTATCTCTTTATCTACACTCCAGGTTATCAAAGCAGTGAGCCAGCTGATCGCAGATGCTGGAATTGGAGGCTCTAGGTTTCAACAGTCCTTGGCCATCATTAATAACTTCGCCAATGGAGATGTGCCACTCAAGGTAAAGCAAATTAGGTTATCATCATATAACTTGAGAAACATAAAAATACAAATTTTCATCTTTGATCCTTCCTAATTCATAGTCTTCTCTTGAAAACATTATCCCTCTGTATGAGGGATTACTGGAAAGTCGATGACACAATGCAAGCGACTGTCCGCTGTTGCTAAGTGTTCATCCAGGGGGAAGCAATTCTGCAACTCAATGACTTGATGCAATCGGCTGCTTTTCCTTAGACTCCCTAAAACTTTTAACAGATCTTCAGGAATATCTGTATTATTTATTTTGAGTTAACTCTATAAAGTGCTTTGAGATGACACAGGTTGGAAAATGGCGCAATAAAAATAAACTGATTGGTTTCAATTTACCATTCTTTCAGAACACACAATTCCCCGCTGAGGTGAAGGACTTGACTAAAAGGATCAGGACAGTTCTGATGGCTACGGCCCAAATGAAGGAGCATGAGAAAGATCCAGAAATGTTGGTGGACCTGCAGTACAGTTTGGCTAACTCCTACGCCAGCACACCTGAGCTCAGACGCACCTGGCTGGAGAGTATGGCTAAAGTTCACGTCCGGAACGGGGATCTGTCTGAGGTTAGACATTTTATTCCTCTTTGAGTGATATCACCTCAGTGAATTTTCAAGCACTTTTAAGAAGGGGTTTTCCAATCAGGATCTGTTTTTATTTGCCCACCATATATCCAAGTAAGTTAAAAACAGGCATTTATCAATGAAGGGTTTTAATCTAATACATAATCAAAGTCAATGCGATTTTTAAAACATCAGTAGCTTTGAAGAGCTGTAACATACCAACCTATTTTTTTATTTTTTTATCAGTATAACATGGTCTGCCTGAGAATCATGATCGCGTTCCACCTAACTCTGACAAACAGGAATCGAGAGTGTTTTTTGTTTCTGATACAGACCATAATAATGAATTGTTCTTGAAGCCACATTTTTTAAAATCTGTTTCGGTTCCAACTTTCGGACGTAACATTTCTATTGTTCGGGGTAATAAATGAGAAGAATGAAAACCCACAGGGTCTGGGACTTGCCCAGTCTTTGGAGGGACTGACCAGCGTTTTCTGAAGATACTAAGTGTATGATAAAACAACTCTGACCCACAACAAATATACACAACATTGTTTAGAAACTACCATTACTTTAAAAAACTGTTTTAAAGCTACATATTAAAAAGCAGTTGACTGCAGACTCTACCCTAGTAAATAGCCTGCATAACCAATTGAGCAAAACTACAAAATGCACATATTTTTTTAACAGTGAGCATTTAACATTGCCACTTAAAGGTCTACATCACATAAACATAACTAATGGTTTATGTACTTTTTTTTTTTTTTTTGCTCTTCTATTTGATATTAGAGTTGTGATTATTCTCTGGACTGGCTTCACTTCTTCCCAATTTTCAAACATTGCTACTTTTTAAGTACTGATGCTGGCTTTTGTCAGCCCTGCCTAGGAATAGGTACGATCAGAGATTAGCTAAGATGGGCCAGAAGAACAAACATACAAAAAACATTGTTTTCACAAAAAGCAGTAATGCTAATGTTTGAGGATATTTTGGGTTGGAGAGCAGCAAAGTTGAGCAGCAGAAAAAGGGCAATAGAGCCATTGTAACCAGTAAACCATTGTCTTGCTCCTTCGCATTGTGTTGTTTGCAGAACACTTGGCTGCTGACAAACTTGGCCACTTAAATTGTCACTTAACCATTTCAGTTTTTGTGTTAAATTTTATTTTGAAAGTTTCTTTTTCATTGTTTCAAATGTTTTAGCGTATTGCCTTGAACTTGAAGAAAGCTATATAAGTAGAAGGTGATCGTATCTCAAATCTGCATTCAATAACATGTGTTTGTTTTCTTCATAGGCTGCTATGTGCTACATCCACATCTCAGCCCTGATTGCAGAATCCCTTAAAAGAAGAGGTCAGTTTAAATCTTGGTGCTAGTTAAACTGGACAAGCTTTCTTTTGCAGCATGGTTAAAAATCTCTGCACACTGAACATACATTTCTGTGCTTCTCTGCCTACATGATATGTTCATCTAACAAAATCATTGAAACTTTTAGGCATCCTTCCTTTCAGAAACTATAGAGGAATATATGTGCATTTGCATAGAGCAGATGTATTGGGAGATGGCTGAAGGAGAGTGAGGCTGATTTACTTTTCTACCAAGTTCTAGAGATCTTTAGTTCTCAATGAGTCTTTCCTTGTTTCCTATAGAAAAATAGGCTGATTTCTACATGTTTGCATGTACTTTGTCCTATTCCCTCTCCTTTTTTCATGCATTCACATACAGAGCATACATTTTATATTTTGACAAATGTGCCTGCCAGCTATTTGCATGTGCATTACTAACTCTCCCTGTTGCTACCATTGCTTAGCTGTTTTACCTCATGTCCTAAAGCATAAAAGATGAAAGCAGGTGGATGTAAATTTTTGTAAACCCACTGCTCCTCCTCCCCCCATACCAAACAGGCTATTGGAGAGCTGACAAAGCCGGGATTTCCAGTGTGTCCCCTGAGGAGAGCCCCCTCTTTAACTGTAGCTCCTTACTAACTTCCTCTCGAGATCAAGACAGTGAGTGTGTGCGCCTGGGGGCCTGCTGGGTGGAGGGGCTTTTCACATTTCATTCTTAGGGTTGGATATTGGAAGAAGAGCAAGATATAAACTACGTTAAACAATCATTTTTTGGGGGGGGTTAACATCCTCTCTGCAGTAGATTGTATTATTTTGCCCAGATCATCATTTTAGCTTTAATAACAGGTGGCTCGTTAGGAAAAAAAAAGATTTCTCACTGCCTGCCTGGTATTGTTTACACCAGTTTTGCCTGATAATCTATCACACAAATAATTGTTATTGACCGCAGTCACATTGAATTATTCAATTGTCTCCAATGTAGTAAAAAGGATGCCTGATTATGAAACAGTCTTGTATTTTCTTACATGTGTTTAACGTTGTCTAAGAACCACACACTTCAAATTATTAAGTATTGCAGTTTTATGTGATAGTGCAACAGAAATAAGAACTTTACATAGTTCCTTGCAAAGAAACATCTGAAAAGTGTGGCTGTCATGTTTAATTCAGTCCCTCTTAGTTAATAGTTTGCAGAAGCTTCTTCCTTTGCACTTGAAAATGGGCACAGTGATAACTGTTTGCAAAGTTCAAGAGCTTTGAATGCTTTTACAGATCACTGTATATTTCACTTTGGGAAGCTTATGGAACAGGTCTGTAAATTTGAAGCTGCTAGCCCTAATGTTATTTTTACCTGTTTGATACTCTAGCATCATTCTCCATGGGCTGGGCAGCATTTATGTGCATTAGCCCCAATGTTAAGGAGGAAGGCGCCATGAAGGAAGACACTGGTACACAGGATACACCATACACTGAAGTGAGTGTTCTCAGTTTTTAATAACTCCAAAGACTGGGCAAGATTATTGTTTCATAATCCTTGATATCGTGTTTTATCATTTTTAGGACACTTTGGTGGAGCAGCTGGAGCTGTGTGTGGACTATCTGTGGAAATCTGAGCGATATGAGCTTATTGCTGATATAAACAAACCAGTGATTGCCGTCTTTGAGAAGAGGAGAGACTTTAAGGTAATGTGTTTGTGATTTTTAATTCGACTCTATTGAATTGACTCATTTGGATTGTTTAAAATTCGATCTCAACCAGACTGAATGGATTGAAAATACTTCCACTGTTTTTGGAAAAGCATTTTGAAGTTCCATTAATTAACATCTGTTATAGATTGGTGCCATATAGATAAACTTTATTCAGCTGAACAATTTCTTACTAAGTTTGTGTGTTATTCTGTGTCTACAGAGGCTGTCAGAGCTGTACTACGACATCCATCGCTCGTATCTGAAGGTCACAGAGGTGGTGAACTCAGAAAAACGGCTCTTTGGACGCTATTACCGTGTAGCGTTTTATGGACAAGTGAGTTTCCATTAAAGTAAAATAAGGGAAGACACCTGCTTCACATCTTCCATTACAAATAATCGATTGTAAATATTTGGGGTTTGCAAGATATGTTTATGATTTCACAAAATACTAATAGGAATACAAACTCTGAACAGGAAACATGCCTGTACAGCTGTAGTTATTGTCATTTAGGTACAAAAAATAGAACTTCAGCTGACTTGGAATCAATGGGAGTCTAGATACAGTCTGTTCAGACAAAATTGGAAAGAAAAAATAAAGATCTTCTGTCGGTATCTTTAATTTCTCTGTTTGCTCCTTTCTTTCCTGTGTATCAAATTGTAAACCAAGATTGCGGTAAGTTTTCGATGCCCTTTAACCTTCCTTTTCCTCTATGCTAACCATTCTTACCTCTCTTGTCCGTTTACCAATAATAATATCTGCATCTATTACCCTTTGAAAGGTTATTTGGCGGTTGTTGTGGTGCACATTACTCCCCATAACGCCTGATAATAAAGTTGTTTTGCTCCCTTAATATTAAGACAGGTTGATGTCAAATACCCTCTATAAACCGGAAGATCCAACTTAATAAACTTAACTCCCCTTTGACATTTTTCCCATAATTGCTTTAAAATTACATTCAAATCTTAACACAGACCACACTTATGTTGCAAAGTAAAGTCCTTTACTACATGTTACATGTTTTTTTGCAGCTACTGTCACTCAAGAAATCTGTTGCTGGAACATTAAAATCTAAATTTAGATATCAACATGATTAGGATATATTTCATAGTTGTTTTTTGTGTGTGTGTGTGTGTGACTGTAGGGCTTCTTTGAGGAGGAAGAGAGCAAAGAGTTTATCTATAAAGAGCCAAAGCTGACAGGTTTGTCAGAGATCTCCCAGAGATTACTAAAACTCTACTCTGACAAGTTTGGAGCTGATAATGTCAAGATGATCCAGGACTCTAATAAGGTAATGATGAAATTAAACTTTTTACAGAAGAACTTGTTTGCATGGTATTGTTATATGTAGATGTCATCTAAAAAAATGGAGCACCCTAAGTAAACATTAGGAAAGCTGGTAAAAAATTTTCAGGAGCTTAATCTCCCACTATTTTTTAAAATGCCATTAATCACATTAAGCACTTAATTCAATGAGATAAAAACATTTTTTCCAAATCCCCAGCATCTTAATTTCACCAAACAATTAATATTGACTAAAACTCAACACTTCAACGATTTCCCTCTGTATAAATATGATGTGACACAGACTCATTAACTTGGAAACTTTTTAAAATGGGAAAGAGAGAACCTGCCTTTCAAGTTAGATGGATGTTTGTTGAATTTTGTAAGTCAGGAAATTTCTAGCAGAAAATAACTCCTTGTCATTTCCTTGTTGTTTCCTATATCTATAGTCACCACAATCAACCATTGTGAGACAGTGTTAGCAAACAGTAGCTTGGAGCTTGCAGGCTACTGTTGGAATTGTGTGCCTTGGTCAACAGAGACTAATATTGACCTACCTGGCAAAAAACACTTAGCCTGGGTTTGGCTTAAAACAAATGAGTGTTTTTTTTTGTTTGTTTGTTTTAATAAGCTCAGTCCTATTTTCCACTATGTTGGAGGAGCTATGATGCTGTGAACTCAGGACTCTGAATAAACTCAAGTTAAAGCCAAAAAAGAATGTGAAACATTGTGAAATTTCTGCCATATTACAAAATATAAGCTTTACAAAATAATGGCAGGAAAGTTTTCCTCTTTAAATAAATGAGTTCACTTCATAGTAAAATTATGCAATTGCAAGAAACAATTGCATAAAGAAATGTTTTTATATTTTTTACATTTGTTATAATTTTGCCACTAAGTGGAAGAGGAGCTGCATTAATGCTGATATTTTTCCCCTAAATTTGATGTAATACAGGTAAATCCTAAAGACCTGGACCCCAAGTACGCCTACATTCAGGTGACATACGTGGTGCCGTACTTTGACGAGAAAGAGCAGCAGGACAAAAGAACGGATTTTGAGAGACATCACAACATCAACCGCTTTGTGTTTGAGACACCCTTCACTCTGTCTGGAAAGAAACACGGTGATGTGGAGGAACAATGCAAAAGACGCACCATACTGACCAGTCAGTATTTGTTCATCTCTTTATTATCTTTTTTTTTTATTTACCATATTCCTCTTGAAAGAAGTAATAGGAAACTACAATTCATAGGTCTTTAGTCGGACCTTTTTTCTGTTGCCATATTCGAATATGTGAGTTCTTTAACACCTACAAAGTTGGCCTTGCCTAAAACTTATTGGCTCCGTAAGCCTTGATGCCCCAGTGAATGACCCTTGAAAATTCAGGGGTTAAAGATTTTAAACTTAGAAATCCGCTAGAGCTCTGAATACATTAGGTGCATCAAATATATAAATTATTTTTCCCAAAAGGTTTTTTTAGGTGCACAAAAGATAAATAAAAAAATGCCCTCACATTTGGAAAAAAACATATGCCAGTATTATCTTATTGTCTAGTTTGTAGAGTAAGGCTAAAATTGTTATGACCCTTTTCACTCTTTGCAGCAAGCTCCAGCTTTCCATATTTAAAAAAGCGAATCCAGGTAGTAGAGCAACAAAGTACAGAGATGAATCCAATCGAAGTTGCCATTGATGAGATGTCACGTAAAGTCTCTGAGCTCAACCAGCTCTGCAACATGGAAGAGGTAGATATGATCCGATTGCAGCTAAAACTACAGGGCAGCGTTAGTGTAAAGGTAAGTACTCCTCTAAAAATACAAATTGGGAAGGATAAATCTCTGTTTCTATAGCTTCTGGTTGTCGCTTTCCAGGTAAATGCAGGACCTATGGCTTACGCCAGAGCATTTTTGGAAGAGAAAAATGCTAAGAAATATCCTGACAACCAAGTAAAACTCCTGAAGGAGATATTCAGGTAGGATTTTCCTTTCTCTATTAAAATTACAAGTGGTTTATTTAAACTAGCGATCGGAAATCTACATTTATAACACGTAAATACCAACATGTGTGAAAGCGTATCATTATGAACAAACATACTTTTTATATGGATCAAAGTACTCATAAATTTTGGAGCACTATTTCAAGTGATGAAAACAATTTAGGAGAGCCCAGTGTTTGATTTGAAATGAAAAGATGCCTTAATGGTTGAATTCCCTCAGCATGTCATTTAGCTCTGAAAATCCTGGTAACAAGCAGCTTATTTGATTTAGGTGTGTTAAACAAGGAATGCATCTAACGTTGCAGGATAGTAGCTCTCAAGAACTGGACTTGGGCACCTCTGTCTAATGTTAGGTATAAATCCCATAATAGGTTATGTGATCAAATCAGCTTGAAATCTAGCCAGTACTAGCTACCATGATAACATTCCAACAAATGATCTAATTGTTGAATTGTCCTCTGCAGACAGTTTGCAGAAGCCTGTGGACAGGCTTTGGACGTGAATGAGCGGCTCATCAAGGAGGACCAGCTGGAGTACCAGGAAGAGATGAGGGCTCACTACCGGGACATGCTCACTGAGCTTTCTGGCATCATGAATGAACAGGTCTCACGTCACAATGAGACATAACTGCTGACTTTATTCCCATTTTGTGCCTACATTAAATGCTTTCTGTTTATTTGCATTATGTTTATTTGCATTGCATCTGTACTGCATCTTTTGATTTGCATTATTTTATCCAGCATTCTGCATTGGATTCCATGAACTGTGTTAACTGCAGCTTTTTACTTGTTTTTTAAAATCTTTTGTAACTTAACAAAGTAGTGTTTTTGCACATAGTGCCTCCTTTTCATCCACGCTTCCTAAAACTGCTTTGCCATGTCAAAATTCATGCAAGTCACCCACCCTCCTTGTTGCATGCTATGCAGACTAGCTATCAAACATCAGATTTCTAGTCTTAATACGCTGATTTCCCTGTTCCAACTCGAACCCCCTGTTTTTGCTCTTGCCCAGATTCCTCACACAAGACAACCTGGAACAGAGCGACACAGCACCTACTGAAAAGTCTGTAAAATCAGATAGTCCTTGTGCTAGTTTGAGCCTCAGCATTGCTCATTTGATTGTGTTTGATTGTAACTTTGTTTTACTGCTGCATGGAGCAGCATTTTTAGTGGAACTGTGACTGGCATTTCTTAGAGAAAAGAAAGGAGAACAAGTGTGTAGACCGTGGTTGTGGTAGTCTGTTTGTCGTTGTTAAGTTTAGACTTTCTTCAAAAGAGGCTAGGCTCCTGAACTGTTAGCTATTGTTTGTATTGATTTGGTAAAGATGCTCCAACCCCTGCCAGTTTTTTTCATTATAAACTGACAAATATACAGCAGATTTGTTCACACACACGCACCTTCTCTCCAAAGCCCCCTTACCCTTTAGAGTACAGTGACCTTATTAAGGTGGAGGTGAATTTCTTGTGCATTTCTTATGCACATGTTTTCTGTTTTTGTTTACCTATGGAATCCCAATGTGTTTCAAACTATCTAAGAAGACTAATGTGAAAAATAAAAAAGGGATTTGATTACAGGTCTCAATTATCTGAGGTATTAAATAAACCTCCAGTCATTATCTGAATGTAGAGCAGCTCCACATTGCTACTTTTTATCTTTAAAACATTCTGAACAGTTATCATTGTGCCAATTTTCAAACAAAAACCAGAAAACAAAAAAACACGTTTTGTAAAATTTTTATAATTGAGATGACATCGTTAGCTATCATTTCATGTTTGAAATTGTAAATAAGAAGTATTACTATTTAAAAAATGTTTGAAATGTCTCCTTTTATAAAACATACATTATATTAATATTTGTTTAGCTGAATTTAAAAACGAACACAAAAACAAAAGTTTTATGTATGAGATTTGAATAAAAATTTGTTAATGTCAAATGATTGTTTGATCAATTTTCCTTTGCATGTACTTATTTACTTTCTAGATGTTACAATAACATGATTCCTGAGGTTTCAATTCTTTATGCAGTCCATTTAGAATGTGATCTAGATTATTTCTAGTCATGTTAAATAAGATTAAGGTTTTGAATTAAATCTGTGCCGACTTAGAGGCTGTGTCAAACAAAGCTGCTCCTTTTGGTTGACAGAGCTTGTTTTGGAGCATTTCCTATCTCAATATGGCATATTTTGTTGTATTTCTAACTTTAACAGAGAGCTTTAGAGAGTTTTATTTAACCTTTTACTTGCTACATCACTATGCATATCTGGCCTTTATTAAGTTTGCTATTGAACTTGTTTTTTTCATTATTGCTCTGAATTATGGACACTGTCATTTTTTTTTTAAATAGCGTTCTTTTTTATCTTCTTTCTATTAATCTTGCTTGCATAGCATGCTTTTTTAAACTTATTTTAAAAAAGTGGCTAAGAGGCAGAGGTGGGTAGCATACGAAAAATACTACTACTACATAATAAATGCCATGCTACAAAACAAAGATATGGTGCAGTATGAGCATCACTACTTTCACATAGTTTTACTCAAGTAAAAGCAAAAGGTAGCCATCCGAGAAATTACTCAAGTAAAGAAAAGTATGTGGCTACTGAAGTGTTGAGAAACTAAAAATATTTGATGTACTGTTTAAAATAATGTATTAAGGTAGACCATAATATAGTTATGTGTAAAATCTGTTTTTTTAGGACCAAGACAATAATGATAATGACAACCCTCCTAAAAATGTTTTTTTCCAAATAGTAAAGTAATGATTGACAGAACAATGATCAAATGTAACCAGTTACTTCTCATCTCTGCTGCCCTTATTTCTCTAACCTAAAGTTGATTTTGAAAAAAAACAAAAACATGGGACCAAACAAGGGTGACCCAGTATGTGGCAAGAGAGAAGAGGGAGCTCAATTATGCTAGAATTGTGCTGCCCAAGATGGCTGCATGTTGGAGTTTCTTTGTTGTTTTGATTCTGATATACCTTTTTAAAGGAACTTAATTCCCTCTATCTGTGGATCACAGTCTCTTCTTTTGGATGTTTTTCTCCTGTGGTGTTGGATGTTTTGAAGCTGAAAGGATTTTTTTTGCTGATACTGTTTTAATTTGGGACATTTTAAGCAAAACAATAAGAAGGATAGCAAGCTGGTTTTTTTTACAAATGAGAACATCTGAAAAGCTTAAATAATACTTTAACTACTTCCACAAGTCTCAGGTGAGTTGAAAAGAAAGCACCGATGATGCAGAGCAGGAGCAAGGAGAAGAGAGAAAAGGAGGAAATCCAAGCCATCTCTTCCATCAGTCATTATGGGTATTGTGAAATTTTTAGCAAACACGTTTGAAGAACTCCAAGCCCTACTGTAACAAGAACCCAGCCAGACTATCAGGGGTGTTGTACTACACTACAGGAGATCCTTCTTGCCTACATCTAATAACATTTACAGCAATTCATCGGAAAAGTAAGAGTCACAATAACATTAATTTTAACTTTGGGATCAATCCAGTATTCTTTTATTGAAATATTCGACTAATGCAGTTTTAACATGCATGGGATTAAAAAGGGAAGGTGTGTCTTGCAATATGCAATTTAAATGGCTTTCCTATTGTGTAAAAAGAAACTATTTTTAGTCAGTATAAGCCACAACAAAGCTGGTTCTTTTTTTAGCGAAGACTGTTTTTGCTTCTTTGTGTTTGATACTCCTAATATAAGCCCAGATAGTTTGTTAGAGGCCATCACTTAAAAGAAAATAAAGAACTTTGCAATATGTTGGTTTTTATCATACCTTTAGTTCTGAATTGCAAAGAGATTATTTTCTTTTAGGTTGGTCATGTCTTGCTTTCATGAAAAATATTCTAATAGTAAGGAATGGCACAGTTGTGTTAGTCTAATTTTATTGCGGAGAACAGAGGATGAAGCTTTAATAAAAGTGAAAATACTTTAAATGTTACCTTGCTCTCCTACTAGGTTTCAATAGGATCTAATGACAGTTTTTTTCCGATTGTTGGGCATAATTACTGACCATGCAAAGAGAAAGAACAGAAAAGAAGTTGCTTACTTATTGATGTCAAGCCTGAGGTTAGGACACTGCACATAGAAAGAGGTTAAGTGGCCTGGATCATAATATCGTCTCCTGCCTCGGATAGTATCTCTGCCTGATAAGATAGCTGACACATTTATATCTCCGCCTCCTCACTCTCGCTCTGTTGCACACCACAGGTGAAAAGGATAGAGTTGCACTGACCTCCTTTGATACATCTTCACAAAGTATTGTTCTTCAAGCCAGTCAGCCTTTACCTCTTCCTGCTCCATGTCTCTTCTGCCTCTGGTTACCCCCTTAGCCTATTTCATGAGCTCATATTAGGGTTTGAATGGGTTTTTCTCTTCTACCAAATAATTTGTTTTTGTCTATTTGCTCATTGTAGTTTAGGCTCTGACAGGATCAGGTTGCTCCTATCTAGCACGCTTACAGTTTGAGGACAGAAAGCAAACCTGGTCCTGCTATAGTTCAAAATCATTTTCTTTGAGTGTTATATAATCTTTCCAAATTACAATCACACCTTTAAAAATATTTATTGGATTTTTATGTGACAGAGTCACCTAAAATAATTAAGAGCTATTTGTAAACTTAAAGGAATATGATACAATTGTCTTCAATTTTATTTGAACAATAATAAAAACCTAAATAAAACAAGTTTGCTGGAACTTTCCTGTGTTTTGCTCCTTTAATTTTTTCATTAAATTTGAACATCCTCCATATTCAAAAGCATGATATCGCCGCTAATATATTTTTAGAGGAAATGTGCATTGTCAGCTTTTCTGACTCATGGCCTTCTATATGGGCACCATGTTTGTATCACCAGATCTCCTTCAAGAGTGTGTTGGCACTCTTGCCCTTCCTGTTGTTCACTATTAAAGAGATTTATCTAAGCTCTTTTCTAAAAATAAAATTGCTTTTTACCAACCTCTCAAAAAGGCCACATTTGTAGAGTGCACTACTAACACAAATTGTCCTGTAGACAAATTATTCTATGTAAAATGTTTTCAGGTTACAACTTCTCTGAAGTTGCCATGGTTATCTTGTTCTCTGAAAAATGCATGTCTGTTTAAATTGACTGTCCTGTCCCTGTAGATTTGCAGGTTTGTCATTGATACGCTTTCCATTTTTGGATCATAGGATCTTCAGAGTTTGGGATACTGTTTTACTACCTAAACTTATTTTAAATTTCCCTCAGCTTTATCCATGCCCTCATAGTACTTAGTTTTTAATGATAGAAGTACCTGAAGTTTGTTAGCTGACTTCCCTATTACAGTTTCTCCTAATAAATTACATCCACCTAATACATTGCAATCTATTTGGGGATTTCTCAGGGCACTGTATTGCTCTTAGTCTTGGTTAAAGATATAAAAAGGGGATAAATACTAACACAATGAGTATTTGTACGCATTTATTGTTAAATGTCTTACAGCATCCTCTTCCTACAGCCTCTCGATTATGCCATAATTTGTGTTGGTCTATTTCTGATGGTGTATTATATCTAAATCCCACCAAGAATTTGTCAAAGGTTGAATGAGGTTCGAGACAAATATGATCTCCTTGATATTTCTGCATAGTTACACTGTTGGATAAAAAACAGGACAAAAGTAGCAACCACAACAACGCCAAACGCTTTTTGTTTGGGTGCATTGTTGCTGGCCTCCAATTAAAGATCTTGTGAAGAGCGCATTTCATTTCCGACCCCTGCTAGGCTTTCATGAAACTAAACTCCAGGGCTGATAAATAAAACATGTCCTGTGCGGCGCTGGCTGATCACCGGAGCTCTTTCAGCTGTATAAGTGGTGAAAGGCGACATAATCTTCCCACATTAAGATCTGGACTGAGATTGAGACACACACTAAGGACCTGGAAACGCACTCGGTTGGAGGATAACTTAAGTCTTAAGCAGCATGTTGAATCCTCAGCAACACGGTGACCTCCTCCTACATGATCACCCTCCAGTTTTTGGGAAGCCCTGGTACTGGCAGCGCAGCAGCAGCACCATGGAGAGCACCCGCAGCCTGGCGCTGGTCATAATGGAGATGCGCGACGAGATCAAGAAGCTAGAGGCGGAGAACCAAGAGCTGCGGGGGGGATGTGGTCAACATTCAGCGACAGGAGGAGAAACCAGCAAGGAGCCCACCGCTGGATCTGAGCAAAAGGAAATCCTGGAAAATCCTTACAGCAACCTGAGACGGAATGCGTCTGCGCCAGTCCTAGAGGGACAGTACAAAGGTAGGGCCATTCAGTTTTTGGTAAAAGTGTTGAATAATACTGTCTGTTCAATTCCAAACAGCCACATTTTTTGTTCTTCAGAGTGGAGTAGCATACTAACAATGTTCAATGCGAAACATAAAGTATCTTAAAGAGTAATTTCAGTATTTATTCATTTTTATACCTCCCTGGGTAGGCTATCTATGAGGGCAGCTGTAATTTTTGAGACTTTCAGAGGCTAATAATTATAATAATTATTGCTAACTTTTATTGCTTTAGCTATGACTATTTAAAGTAGAATTGGGTTTTTTGTGTCTCGGATTTTTTTTTCTGAGAAGACTGTTATGTCTTAAAATGATCTGAACAAATAGAACATTTTTAAGGAGCATTTTTTAAATGTCTGTTTATGTACTTACATTTTTGTTTCTTTTGGGATAAAATTGGTGAACTGAGTTTAACACAAGGTTTGGCCTTATGCTTGGCCGTTCTTTGGCATGTGTATGATTTGATCTAGCTGAGTTAATCTCCCGTGAATAAGAAACTTTCACGTCTTAAAGTTGACGTGTTATTCAATACCAGCTTTGTTTAAAATTTTAATTTATTCTCATTTTAGGCTAAATTGTAATGTAGGTTTATTGTTATATTATATTTCATTATAGTATATTTTTCCCCAAAAAATGTCTAATGGCTTTCTAACTGCTCCATTTTTTTTGACACACCTCCATAATTACCAAATCTTCGCAGTGCACACTTAGAAGTTCTCTTGTCAGCCGCTTCTTGCACCTGAACTGTGAATCTCTGTAGATATGTCAGTGTGATCACTGGCATCTTGGAATTTTTTAACTACAACAGAAATCGGTCAGAGTATTTTTACCTCAGATTTATTTCTCTTACAAAGATGGTAATATTTCCAATGTCCACAACACAATAAGCATTATTGACACATCATTGTATAACTATTTGTAGGAGGTTCAAAACAAAACAAAAAAAAAAATAAATGCTTACCTAATAAGTTACCTTTCTTGTTGTTTTTTTTTTTCTTTGCTACAAGAAAATACTTCCATGACTGTACGAAGGTACTCCACAACCTCCACCCCACCTCAACTGACAGCAAGAGATCGAAGAATTGACAAGAGCCTACAAAGTAACTCAGGATGGGACAGACTACATGAAGAACTGCAGCATGAGAAAAATGTGCTTGGAGAAGAAGAGGCCACAAACAGCCAGCACTCTTTGAAAGAATTCATTCATAAAAGCAGGTACAAAACCAATCTAAACGAATTGCCTGTAAAGCAACAGTGGCTATATTGAAATAATTTGTGCAATGTTTGTTTTCTTTTAGAACCAAAGTAAAAACTGTGACCTTCCTTCTTCCCGTTGATGATATTTACACCAGCCGGCCTGTTCTGAACAAACACCAAGAGGAGTCCAAATTCACTAGCCTGGCTTCGATATCTGAGACTGATTCTTGAAAATCCCTTAAAAGTCTTGGAATCCATTATTAGTAGAGGTTAAAAATACAA
Source organism: Jordanella pulchra (assembly GCA_034780135.1). Taxonomy (NCBI): domain Eukaryota; kingdom Metazoa; phylum Chordata; class Actinopteri; order Cyprinodontiformes; family Cyprinodontidae; genus Jordanella; species Jordanella pulchra. The sequence goes on along the minus strand of JAUZNJ010052088.1, from coordinate 35,041 downwards.
ACTCGAACTCTGCAGCCTTATTTTTGTTTTTTCTTGCCATCCCTAACTAGGTCACTTTAGATTGGGCTCTTAATGAGTAAGTAAGCAAACCGATTTTTATCACACCTGACCAAGAAACTGGAGTCTCTAATTACAGGTGTAATTTTCATTTGGCCATGGCAATCTATGCCTAGTCAACAGTGATGAGACACGGGCCCCTCTGCAGAAAGGATCAGGTGTCCAGACTCCTCTCCCAGCCTGGGCTGTGGTTTCAGGGTGAGACATGTGGCAGTCTTTTCAGACTCAGCTGTGGTCGCTAACTCTGTCCATGGTCACATTCTTTATTTATTCATTTCTTTTTCTCCTTACAATGTAAACTGAAACGTACTGCCGAGTTAAACTGTGACTCCTATATTTCATTGTTCCTGAAGATTTGCTTTATAACCCATCGAAATTTAAGAGACTTAAAAGTATTAACAGCAAATTGTGTCCATATTCAGGAAACTTTTTAAAAATTACCAACACATATTATCCACCTTTTACTGTTTCAAATTTAAAAATACTATGTATGAAATTATTGTTTTTACTTAAAAAACATGCAGCCACATGTGTGCGTTTCTAAAACATATTTTCGTTGTTCCCATTAGTATAAATAGGGACTTTGAATGTTCCTTAATGTGTATGTCTTTCACTGATGTGAGGACTTTGTACAGATATTCTGATTGTTTAAAAAAGTACAGGTTTATATTAGGTGCAAAACAAAAAATTTTACTTTGTGATGTTATTTTAGGGTACAGTCTTCTGTTATTAGAGACAACAGTTTGTGCTGACAATTTGTCTATATTTGAAAGAATAGGCACTACGAATTTTGTTGAAATATTTGCTCAATTGTCTGGAAATAAACTATATGAGTAAATATATTATCACATCTAATAAAAAAACAGTAAGAGTTGCCATAATCCAGTTTCTTGTCTTGATGGCTGGATTTAGCAAATTCTATCTTACATCTGGTCTTATTGAACTAAGTAATCAGAGCAGGTTTAGTCATACATTGCCAAAAAAACAAAACAAAATTCTTCTAGAACTGAGGCACATTTTGTCCTTTTATAACAAAATATTTTGGTGGGGCTTATCACAAAACCATATAATTTTGGAGTAGAAGAAAAAAGATAGATGGTTAACAAAATACTTTACAAATGAAAATGTAAAATGCGTGACACACATTTGCATTCAGTCACTTTCAGTGTAATACCCTCAAATAAACCCATGTAAAAGTTTAAAGTATGATTATTTCAGTTGAAAGCAATCTTTCTTTTTCTTTAGGTTCAGGTGAGAACATGCAAACTCCATGCAGAAAGACCTTGGGTCAGAAATTGAGGCAACAGTACTTCAAACCGTGCCACCATACAACCCTGATTTGAAGAATAAAATCTATTATGTGATGTATGAACATACATAGTGAGCTTCATTTATTTAGCTCTAATTGGAATCATTTTTAATTCAGTAAATTCTTAAATCACAGAAAGACGGCAGTCATCACAGAAATGGTCATTAAATAAAATATACATAGGCACAGATAATAGAGCAATCAGTATTAGTTTATTTGGTTATAAGCAATTTAATCCATAACCATAAAAAAACAACAGAATTTCAATGTTAGTAAAAATCTTATAAAAATTTAACAATAAGGAAATATCTGTCAGGCTTTTAAAAGCTGGTGTAACACTTTTCTTTCCTATCAAAACACTATTATTTTAAAATAGACACACCCCAAAACAAAAAACCCAACACATCACTACTGTGATACATTAGGAAAATGTTTAGAATTTTCATTTTACTTAATAAACAAGATGCAGAAACAGCTATTGCATCAAATGTATATAAAACATTATCAAATAATGTATTTTCTCCAGAATACAAAGAATAAAATAACTGGAAGGAATGTCTTTCTTATAAAGGGATAATCCTAACAGTTTTTCTAAAGAGTTGTGGTTGCTGCTGGACAGTTGTTTTTTTTTTTTAATCTGGGTCACCAGAAAGGATTTTTGTATCATTATTGAAAGCTTAGCAGCTTTCAGGAAAGTTGGAAACGCAGATTACAAGATGAAACAGTATAAAAGGTTACAGTTCTGAAAGCCAAAAATTTCTTAAAATGTCTTAATTTGTCAAAGAACAACCTTTAACTCTGACAAATGTTTAAAACACTGCTATTTTGTTTCCTCTCTTCCTGAGAAGTCAATACGGTCTCCCTTCTAATTAATGTGTCAAATGAGTTCAAGAAATTTAAAATGGTCTTGCTTTTTTCTGATCAAAACTACAGTTACACTTTCTGCTGACCAGAAATTGAAAGTTAAGGAAGATGCCAAATGAACAGAATCCTCTCAGTAGTAATTCTAAATATTAAAATCAACAGTCTTTTCTAAAAATATTTTCCTTCTATCCAATTTGATTTAAAAAAAAAAAGTCCAAAAGCTGAAACATAAATACAAAAAGAAAAATTTGATCAAAGTAAAAAATACAGCATGTAGTTTAAAAGCATATTTATCAGTAACCGAAACAAATAATGTGATCATATTTTATGGTGCGCTAAATCTGTGTAAATCAGAGCTTAGGTCCGATAATGATTTTAAACTCAAGTTAATGCTTTTCTGTTTACAAGTTCGAAATACAGAGAACCAACAAATGGCTTGTAGCAGCAATACAAGCCAGATCTAAAAATAGATCTCTCAGTTTTAACCATTTTAACACCAATGCAACACATACAAAAATACAGGTTGAATAATGCTTTGCGTGTCTCTGTTAAATGAGACAAGACCCAACAGAAAAACTGCTAAACTGTTTAAACCAGTGACTGTGTTTAACAACTCATCAATGGCAACTACATCAGAAACTGAACTAAGGGCTACTTGAAAGCCTCCAACTTGGACCTTGTCAGACAAATCTGTCCAGGGATTGTTCTAGTTTTATTTTACGACTAAGAGCTCAGGAAACCCAACAGCCAAGTACTAACAGAAGGCATTAACAAGATGAAAGCAATAAGTGTGCGTACTGTTTTCATCCATTTTAATAACAGTATAATAGTATGAAGTAGGAGAAGAGCCCTCCAAAATAAAAAAAAATAAGTAAAAATCTATGTTTTTCTTTGTTGTAGTGAGATTTAGGTCCGTAAAGAGGCCTGCAGAGCTTTCATGTCTTTCAGCAGCCTCAGGTTCCTTTTGCTTCTTTCTCCTGGCTGAGCTTTGGTTGATATTGCAGGGCGCCCTCTGGTGGCAGGTTTCTCTTCTCTTCGACTGTTCTTTCTGGATTTAACCTCTTTTCTTAACTTTCTAATCTGGAGCACAAAGAAGAAGACCTTTAGATAAAAGGTATATGTCACCAAAAAAAATATAATGTAAAAAAATAGTTACAGTAAAGGCTCACCTGCGATTTACAATTACAGAGCTTATTGATCTGTTCTCCTTTCCTCTCCATTCTCAACAGGAGCCTTTCCTGCTCCTTTTGAAACTTTTTTCTTTCCTCTTCAGAGACGCTCTCCTCCGCCTGCCTCATCAACTCACCCTGCTGCCTACAATATATAAATACAGCATAAACCTTTACATTTTATCCCACATGACTCCAAACCAAGTACATTTGCAAACTAGCTCACAAACTCATGAGGCGCAGCTCCTCCTGTAAGGCTTTTAGCAGCTCGGATAGCTCCTCTCCACTAGTGGAAGACGAGGTGGATGAACTTTCTGAATGGACGCTCAATTCAGAGCGATTTGTATTGAGAGACAGGACATGTCTGTTGCAGAGATGAGGCTGATGTTGTTTCAGGAGGGACAAAACTGCCTGAACATTGGCTCTGACAGAGTGGCTACGGTCCACAGACTGGTAACCAAGAGATTTAAAGAGAAACAGTCAAGCAAAGTGGAACAATTTGATTCTTATATTTAAAGGGTGTTTCCACATATGTATAAATGTAGAAGGTACCGTTCCAGTGACAAATGGTACATCTTTGAGGCTCAGTCTGTAGTGAGGCTCTGTGTGTTGTTTAGAAAACCTCTGTAGAAATTAGGAAAAAAAAAAAACTATTAGGAGAAAAAAGGGAAAACAAGTCATTAATGCAACTAAATGTATATTTAATGTTTATTTTTCAATGCTTGAGGTCTCATATTTTTCTTCCGCTTCATCCAGAAGCGGGTCACGGTGGGGGAGCAGTGGTCCAATCTACCCTCACCCCTATTTACCTCCTCCAGCTTGGCTAGGGAAAATCTGAGGTGTTCCAGCCAGGAAACACACAGATCGCCACTCATGCATATGCTGCTTCATCCCCTGGGCCTCCCCCCCATGTGGGATGTACCTAGAACACCTACTGAGCAAGGTGTACTGGGGGCATTCGAAAAATGGAGGAACAGCAGCTCTACTTTGAGCCCCTCCTAGAAGTGCCTGACCACCACACTGCCAAGAGAGCTCATTTCAGCAGCTTGTATGACGGATCTCGTTCTTTCAGTTGTGACTGAGAGCTCATGACCATAGATGAGGAGAGTAACCCAAGTGAAAGACTTGCGCACTGATCCATATATTTGAGTTTTTCTAGTTTAAATTAGTTTCATTTAGGTGGGAAAATCTTAAAACCTAAATATAAGTAAAACAGGAGAAAGTAATTTGGCTGCATAAAGTTTTCACACCAACATCCGGAGGCACAGTATTATTTACTCAAGCAAAAGTCTAAAAGCTTTGCGACTTAAACAAAGCCCACATATTCCAAGGAAGGCAGGCTGTTCCCCACAAACACAGTAGTGTGTGATATAAATAAGAGGGATATATTCCTAAAAAAATCCTCAAAGTTGGAAATGAAACTTTCTTCCAGCAAGAAAATTCTAAATATTGTGCAGATATGAAACCAGTCATTTAACTGCTGAGCAGATAAAACTAGACATTAAAGAACAGTGTTAAGAATTAATGCAAGGTTCTCACCAGGATCTTTGCTATGACTGAGGGGGTGCTAAAGGGAAAAAGCCTTTTTTTATAATCCTCTCCGCTTCAAACATATTAGCTAATTGAGCCCACTCAACTGTGTCTTTTGTTCTTTTCTCCATATGATGAGGAAATATTAATATCTCGCCTTATTATGCAAACTATCAAATTGACCCAGAAAGAAGAAGCTGAATACTTTGCCCTCCTCTTCAAAGGTTGGTCTCTCTGTCTGCTGGAGGGGCAGGAGCACATGTGCGCTTGCAAGAACACTTAATTAGGGCGAGTCTGAAGTCAAGGTCCTCTAACAGAAAAGAGCAAATAAGGAGGTAAATGTGTTTAAAAACGTGGTTTCTGCACCTGTTAAGTCAATAAAATTCGGTGTAATTTTGAGAACTTTCAGCGCAACATTCTCGGCAAATGAAAGGAGCTGGAAGAGAGAGACCTGATGTCAAGCTTTCAGCATAGTGAACCACTGCTCTGTTTGGCACTGGCAAGATCCCCATTATGCAACATGTTAAACTTTTTAACCATATATTTTACATGTCTTTAGTTGAAATTTCATCTAAATCTAAGTTTTATTAATGTATTTATTTGTAGCCATCCTACAGAGCTTTTTACCTTTAAGCTGGACTTCTCTTTGGATTGTCTGATGGACTGATGTGGGGAAACTGAATGCAACAGGATCCTGTTGGCCTCCAAACCTGTCTGTAGCTGAAGTTTGTTAAGAAAAAAAAAGTAAAAACAAACAGAAGAAAATAAGTAAAATTGCCTTTGTGTATGTGTGAAAAGCAAAGAAACTTTTCACTAGAGCAGGTGTCTGAAACCTTTACAATTCAAAAGGCATTTTACCTTCAGTCCAGCTAAAAAAAAAACACTCATTTAGAGCCGCAAACATTATGTGACATTTTTTAAAGAGAGAAAAGGATAACTCACATATAATAAATATCTACCAAAGATTTTAGCCTTTTTTTTTTAAATAATCACTACGCCATTTAAAATTTAAGATTTTAAAATGAAGGGAAAAAACTGGCAAAAAAAGAGGATAAATATGTTTCCAATAGGTTGAAGAAAGTTTGGGAAAATTCTGTTAAGAAACCCAACATTTCCTCCTATTGACAATATAAAAAAATATAAATTTCTGTTATATTTAGAGTCATTTTTTGGGGAAATTCTATGTAATTGATCAATGGAGAAAATGCTCATCAGCACACTAACCTTTTTAAAACTCAGCTGGCTTATCATATTTTTTTAGCCGAAGTGATTGTTGAGTGTCTAAAGAGCCACTTGTGGCTCCAGAACCAAAGGTTGCACAGCCCTGCTCTAATAGGTCAAAATAATAAAATTCTATAAGAACAAGAAGATAATCAAATCTTTGTTACCAGGTTGGCCTTTTCCTGAATGAGCCTTCTTTGGTGTTCCTCTTCTTGCAGCTTTCTCTCCAACTCAGAGATCTTCATCTGAAATTAAAAAAATTCTTCACTATGTTGCTGATAATAAGATGCTTTACAACTTTCTGATAAATCGTAGGTCTGTCTGCATGAGTTACTGTGGACTCAAATTAATTCATTTTTATTAGGTAGCGCCAATTCACATCATGTGTCATCTCAAGGCATTTTACAAAGACAATTCAATCAAATCACACATATTAGTTAAAAGTTTTCTATCAAAGGAGAACCAGCTGATTGCATTGACTCGTTAATTCAACAGAAATCCCTCACAGTAACCATTGTTCATACAGATTAATCTGAAAATACAAGTTCAGTTTGTTGAGTTACCAAGGTTTGACAGTAAGTTTAGACTCATGTGTTTTCATATCCTAATCAATGTTATTAAACGTTTAAATTATAAAGACTTAGATTCTGACTCTCCACTGAAAATAAGGCATGCAAGTATTGGAATTTTGTTCGATATCAGATATGTCAGTATTTTACAGCTCAACTTGCCGAAAAACCAATATTGCTATTTCTTTCTCTTTTGTAGACCTACTAACAGACCATGTATTTTCCTACCTCCTGTCCTGCAGATAGCAGTAGTTTGGCTATCCGTTTTCAAAGCTTTAAAGCACATTGACACCACCACCGTTTTTACTTTGGCATCTCTCCTGTGGTAGACTCATCATGCATCTGTTGGCTTCTAGTGATTACTGTCGAGTCAATAAGTCGATGCAATCAGCTGCTTTTCCTTAGATAGAAAACTTTGAACCAATCTGACTGTGCGATCGGATTAAATTGTCTCTGTAAAGTGCCTTGAGATGACATGTGTTATGAATTGGCGCTAAATAAATAAACTGTATTGAATAGTGACCCAGTGGTGCTTTTTTTTTCTTGATTAAACGTACCTCTGCATTTTTCTGTGTGCTGGTCAGCCTGAGATATTCCTGCTCAAGTTTTTCCAGCTTTTCCATCTGTCCATGCTCGGAAACTCCATCAGGCTGCTGACTACTCACACCAACTCTTTCCGTAAAACACTGCAGAAAAAGGTTCAGTTGTATCAGAATGTTTTAAGCATTTTAACACATGAAGTGTTGTTATCCACCTCTTTAAAAAGACCAAAAACTCGTAGTTCACCTGCTGATTAACCAGGCTGCTCTTTTCAGCCCTGGTACTGCGCAACATCCTCCTCATCTGCTCCAACTGTCTCTCCAGCTTCTCACAACGAGCCTCTGCAGCAGCAAGGTGGGTAATCAACACTGCAAGTAAAGCAGATTGATATATGCAAGCACAAAAGATTTTAGAAATAAACCAGCTGTGTTAAAATGGTCAAACTAGGATATTTAGGAATTAATTCTTTAATCTTAACCTTGGTTGCAGTTCGATTGGTCCCTTGCCTTTCGTTCTACGTCCTTCTTATCATTAAGGAGTCTGTGTGCAGTACTGTCACTCTGCTGATCTCTTCGTTGCTCATCCTTCCCTAAAGTGAAGAGGCTACAATGTGCTTGTTCTTTCTCAAGCTCCAGCCTCCTAATCTTCTCTTGAAGGTTCCTCAAGGCAGAAAAGATCGCTGCAAGAAAGGGATCAATGTGCAGCAGCTACATAGTTGGAGTAAAGACTAAGAGGAAATACAGCGATGCTCTAGCAGCTCAGATATTCAAGAAGTGTGGGATCATGTTGCACATGTAACCATGGAGCTATAACACAATGTTGGAATGGAAACTTTTTCAACAAAAACATTACCTTCACTTCTACTCTCTGGAAAGGCTTTTGTAGGTAAAGGTGGGCGATATGAGGACCAAGAGCGTGTTTGGGGCGTGTGATGCATAAGAGTGTTGGTTAATGGTCGATAAGCAGGATAGTCTTTATATGATGGCAGGGACAAAGTGTCGGACACTATCCTACTTGGCCCTTTAGCTGGAATTGATGCCTGCAAAAACAAAAAAACAGCATCAATAAGATATAGTGTGTCACTGCAAATAAGCTACGTTTGAGTTAGTAAACTAAATAAAATAACAAACAAATGTTAGATACGTCTCTCGATTTATTACTGAGCAAAACATCAAATCCGACCAAATGCTTTTCAAGGTGCAACGAGGTTTTCTGATAAGAAGTAAACACTGCTGGAAGTCTAGAACATACATTTAGTATTCAGCCAGTTGAGACAAAGTGCAGCTACCTTTTCTCGAATATCTGCTGCGGGTTTTTTTGGAGGTATCTCCATTGATACACAGCCGATGTAGCCTGCCTCTTCGCCAGGAAAATGAGCGTTTAAACTGTAAAGATAGTTTAAAGTTTGCTCTAACAACGCCCTTTTTAAAATTATTAGAAGCTAGCGAAGCTCCGCTGTTTGTACAGCCTCCCTGTGCAAACGTGTGGAAAAAAAAGCGAATCACATGAAGGCTCTCATTGGTGAGTGGATGATACACCGCTATATTGCGTTGCCCGGTAGAGAGGATATGTAAGTTAAACCGCCATGTTGCGAGTGGCGACTTCACTTCGGAAGCTGTAATGCATATTTGAATTAAGGAAAACATAAAATGTACTTTCAACTATGCTATTTTTTAGTATTAAGAATGCATGAGTTTTTACAACTCTGCAACTAGTATCACAACTGACGTTATTACACACTATTTGTCTTGTCAAAATATGTTTGGGATTTTGTTTTCTTAGTCAATAGTTTATTTCAATTAATGGATACTTCTACCTTTATAACATTATTTTTTGTTAACCACATAATTTTGATTTATTTTTATGACTTTCCTATTAACTCACACATGGTCTAAAAGTATTAGGGAAAAGCCAAAACGTCAAAAAGGTCAAAAGTTTTGGCTGACAATGTGTACCTTTCTTCTCTTCTTTGTAGTGATAGTCAGCTTACTGCTAACGTGCGTAGTGCACCACGTTTAAGATTACAACATGGATCGTATAAAAAAAAAACAAACAAACAAAAAAAAGAACAAAATTACTCAGCAATTTTTTCAGGATATAGACCACTTGGATGGTTTTTTTATCATTACTGCTAAATTGTGCGTAATGTAGGATGTGTTTCAACTTCGAGTTCAATTTGATTGTATTTGTTTGCGTCTCGATTCTTCAAAAGTGACCTACAAATTGGACGCCCGTGCGTCTTCAATGCCCGTATTTTAATAGGCGTCGTATGAGTGAAAGCTCAATCGGTGCTTCAACTATACTAAAACAAGCGAACTCCTAACTTGGCGGAAATGTAGTTCTCTCCTCCAGAGAATATTGTAGATTTGGGTAGCGAGCAAACATATTGGAAACTACAATACCCATGAACAGGATGAGGTGGAATGGACCCAGGTTTTACAACAGTTGCCGGGATTTTAGGGTCCAGAAACTTGATGGGAGGTGGGTAGCAATACTTACTGTTTCATGTGTTTATATGCATATTTTGAGTACTCCTGCCAATGTTACAAATACAAATTATTTCATAACTTTAGCTAGTGTCTTCACGGACAAACCTGTCTCATTACATCCCATTGTTTTCTGAGCTTCATTTAGTGCTAACCCTCGTTGTCTTCGCGCTAAATTACCATTCAGTTACAAGTTAGCAATAGCTTCCACTTCAGTTTTGCATTATTAGCACAACAGCAATTGAAGCAACATCAAATAACTTTCTTTTAAAAGCTAAAGCTAATTTATTTATTAGTTCTTACTTCATATTAGAAAAATAACATACTTTATTAGAATTTTACATTTCGGTACTTTTGGTGTATATTTTACTATTTAGTTATAAAATAATACAAACTGCAGTAAGCCAAAGGGCTGGTATCCAAATACCCTTCTTAAAAGCATTGCTACTTAATCACTACATCTTGAATAACTATATATTGTGAGCTTTATAATCAAGATTTTATAACAACTACCTAGAATAATAACAACCTTATTTCTTTTTAATATAAACATTTAAAAATGTCAGATAGCATTGAGGGATTATTCAAGGCAAAATGTTGCTTCTAAATAGACATTGTCATCAAAGCCCTGGCAGGAGTCTGTCTTAAGAAGCTCTATCTTTAAATACAGTTTGACATTTTGATAATCTGTTAGCGTGTCAAAAATCTGCATGTTCTTGATTGTCATTTTTTTCTGTCCTCTACAGGAAAAGGTTTCTTTGATGTGCCAACTTTTGAATAGGTCCCTCAGCCTCTTGTATAGTCATGTCTTCAGAGACCACCTTGTAAGTCTTCCATCTTTCTTGTGTTTGCAACAGTAAAAAAAGTTAACCATTCCTAGGGTTATGAATGCTTTTGTGGGGCACCATTTTTTTTCAATTAACACCTAAATTTGACTTGACAAGATGTAGTTTTCGTTAGATTTCTCCTATTTTTGTAGGGACGATGAGGACACATTCAAGATCCTGATTTCCACAGATATTCATCTCGGTTACCTTGAGAAGGATGCTATCCGTGGCAATGACTCCTACAACACACTGAATGAAATCCTGGAATGTGCCAAGAAAAATCAGGTACATGGATAGGGCTGAAACGATTAATCAGATTAATTGTGATTAATCGATTATTATTGAAATAATCACCAACTAATTTAGTAATCGATTAATCGTTAACTGGAGTATAGAGACTCTAAAACATACCTTTGTCTGACTGATCACCCACTTAGAGCAAAATTTATACAAAAATTGTAAAAAATATATATAAATATAAATACTTTCTATTTAAGATTAAAGAAACTTTTTTCTCCATTATTATGCTCTACCCAGAACTCCTCAGGTGGAAACATTTTACTTTCACCAGGTAAAAAAAAAATCTTCTTTCAGGAGCCTTTTACCATCCGATTATTAATCGATTAATCAAAAAATAATCAACAGATGAATCGATTAGCAAATTAATCATTAGTTGCAGCCCCTATACATGGAAAATGTCAGGATTCAACACAAACGCCATCATTTATCTCTGCTGTTCATATTCATTGTTTATTTGTATCCACGTATTTGTAGGTAGATTTCATCCTGCTGGGTGGGGATTTGTTTCATGAAAACAAACCGTCAAGAAGATGCCTCCATAGCTGCATCTCTATGTTGAGGAAATACTGCATGGGAGACTCACCTGTGACCTTCAATATCCTCAGTGATCAAACTGTTAATTTCAACACAACCCAGTCAGTGTTTCGTGTGCTGCTCTTTGAAGGTGTTCACTTAGTGTTGTTTATGTACCAAAGGGATTTCTTAATGTGTTGTAGGTTCCCCTGGGTGAACTATCAGGATGAAAACCTGAACATTTCTATCCCAGTGTTCAGTATTCATGGCAACCATGATGATCCAACTGGGGTTAGTTGCTTCTACTCAGCAGACAAGAACTATATTAAATAAACCAGGATCCTGATTTGGTTTATATTTCATCATGTTTGAGTCTGTCTGTTTATCCCGTCTTTAGGCGGAAGGTTTGTGTGCGCTGGATTTACTGAGCGCTTCTGGTCTTGTCAACCATTTTGGGCACTCTCACTCTGTGGAGAGGATTGAGATCAGTCCAATCCTCTTGCAGAAAGGCAGCACCAAGCTGGCTCTCTATGGTCTTGGTAAGTTTATGTTTCCCTCTGACCCCTATGTTCATGGATCTGATATAACTTAAGCTCTTTTTACCTAAACTTTGTGTGAATGTATGTTAAGGTTCTATCCCAGATGAACGGCTGTACAGAATGTTTGTCAACAACCAGGTTACAATGCTTCGACCCAAAGAAGATCAAGATGAATGGTTTAACCTCTTTGCAATCCACCAAAACAGGTGTGTGACCCAAACATCCGTTTTTTTTAACAGTCTTATGCTACATGGTAGAATTTGTTTAACTGGTTTGCTAAAACACGTTTTTGCAAATTACAACAAAAAATGTAAATGAACTAGAATAAGATTTTAGATCCACAGAGACTGAAGTAAAATGGTGCCTACAAAATTTTGCTTACCTTTTTTTTTTTCAGACCTTTATGTTGTTAATAATCAGCCTTAACACTTGAATATCTGTTAATCTACACCCTTCTGTTTAGTCTCTGGTTGTATTTTTTCAAAGACTAGCATTTTGTAAATGGCTTTTGTTTCAATATTTGCCCAGTATTTAGCTTTATCCATTATTTCTGTCCAGCTGTTGGATTAAAGGTTTCGTTTTTTTGGATCCTTTAAATTAGCTTCCTCCACCTGATTTTTTTCCCCTCCATCTGGCTCTCTTTCAACTTTGACTTTCATTTTGTTAGTCTTAAACCCATATTTGTGGTGTGGGCGACTTACAGTTGTCATAAAACCTCATTGCCATGATTACCATGGGCTATTTGGCTGCTTCTCTTTGTATAATTCTCTCCATTAGGCCTGTCAGTATAGGTTCACGCCCATGTCTGAATAGGCTTGAGGCAGCACCACACTCTTTATATTTTCTCTGGACTTAATCAGGACTTTCTCGGATGTTAAGATGTTAGGAGATAGTTTTATAGCAAATGCTGCTTTAAAGAACTTAACTCCTGATCTGTCTGTTTTTATTCTCAGTCTTTATGATGCCATTTGTACACAAATGTTCTCCTACAAACCATTAAAACTTCCAGAGCACAGGTGGACTCGAAGCAACTGAATGTCATGATTTTTGTAAAGGAGGTTGCATACAGAGGCACTGCATTTGAATTTCAATGCATATGTAGAGTTTAATGGTCATGTTACAGTCAAACTGAAAATAGTGTATTATCTTCAAAATAACCTTTATTTTGAAGGTTTTTGAATTTTGTATTTTTTTATTTTCTGTTCAGAAGTAAACACGGTCCCACAAACTACATTCCTGAGCAGTTCCTGGATGATTTTATTGACCTGGTGGTGTGGGGCCACGAACATGAGTGTTTAATAGCTCCAACTAGAAATGAGCAACAGCTTTTCTATGTGACGCAGCCTGGAAGCTCTGTAGCCACATCCCTGTCGCCTGGAGAGGCCACCAAAAAGTAAACACACCAACGGCATGAAATACTGATTGTACTTTTAACAGCTACATTATTTAAGCCTTTGCCTTTGTCTTCTAGGCATATAGGGCTGCTTAGAGTGAAAGGTCGTAAGATGAACCTGCAGAAGATCCCCTTAAGGACAGTCCGTCAGTTCTTCATTCAGGATGTTGTTCTGGCTGACTATGAGGATCTCTTTACACCTGATACTCCGCAGGTTGTGAAGAAAGTGGAGAACCTTTGCTATGCTAAGGTAATGCTAGTCTTTTTATACTTTGCTGCGCTCTTTTTATACTTCACCATCAGTCTCATTTTTCCACCTGAATTCTTTCTTTTCTTTTTATGTAGGTCTCAGAAATGTTAGAAGAAGCCGAGAGGGAAAGACTCGGTTGTCCACAAACACCAGAGAAACCTTTAATCCGTCTGAGGGTGAGTTGAGGTCTGCACTTAATTTTAAATTGCACTTTTTTTTTCTCTCGTTTTTCTACATGCAAGGCCAGCGTCTTTTTTTTACAGCAGCAAGGCCTTGAACACCATGTCCCACCTCATGTATAATGTCTGTGTACTGTCTTTCTGTGTGTTTTGTGTTCTTGGACGGCCTGTACTTAAACTGAGTTTCCTTTTGGGGACTAATAAAGGGTAATTAAATTGAATTGAATTGTCTTTAAATTAATTTCTTTTGTTCTTTTTTCTAGGTGGACTATAGTGGAGGTTTTGAAACGTTCAACACCTCCCGCTTCAGTCAGAAGTTTGTGGACCGTGTTGCTAACCCAAAAGACATAATTCACTTCCTTAGAAAGCGAGAGCAGAAGGAGAACGTCAAAGGTTGGACTTCGGCTAGATACGTTTCTGCAGAATGTTTATCAACTTTAATATATATTTATAAACAAAAACTAGGTGTGAAATTTGAAATTATTGTGCCAATTTTTTTTAAATTACAAATATGCAAATAAAGACTAGTTCAAATATAAACATCCAGCCTGACTAATATATGGATAAATGTCCTTCAACAAGTCTCAGAAAAAAGGTTAGGATATATTTCTGATTTAATACTGAATCACTCCTCTTATGTTGATGTTAAAATCAGTTCACTCTGACAGCGACGGTGCTCCAGGAACTTTCTCTTTTTGTTTTGTTTTTTTTTGGAGCTTTCTAAACCAAAAAAGGGCTTCAATTGTGTATTTTTTAGAAGTTATCACCTAATTCAAATTCTTTATATTGTCAGATGTTTAAGTTAGGTTTGTTTTATACTCCACAAAAACCGAGAAACTTGTTCTTGCTCTCAAGGTGGCAAGAACATGAAAAACGTTAGTTTTGCTTGTATTCATACTACCATCCTGCACCTGAAATCATATCCCACCTGAAAACGAAAGGGGAAAAGCTCCTCTGCATTTGTTGCTTAACAACGCTCATCTAAACTCTGACCAATTGCACAGCTGTTCTTAGCGCTGCGAGAAAAAAAAGTTCTGCCCACACATTGTGTCAAGAAAAAAAGCAGGAAAGCCAGAAAAAAATAAATGTTGTTTTTGTGGCTGCGAGAGTGAGATGAAAGACTCTCTTGCGGAGTATGTAACTAGCTTTACCGTGTACACTGTTATTATCACTTTGCTGTCTTCTTCAAATGCCTGCAATAAAAATTGTAAACATCAGATGCAGAAAATTAACAAATGCAATTCATCGTTGGGCACTCTGGCAAATGAATAGTTGAGCAACTTATGAGTTTTATACATGTGGAAATGAAGCAATGCAGATGTGCTGAAAATAGTGTGTAAAACATCCGTCCGTCTTCAACTGCTTGTCAGTCTGAGTCACAAGGTGCTGGTGTGGGTTAAAGGCAGGGTGCACCTCGGACAGGTAGCCGGTCCATCGCAGGGCAGCATTTCACATTATTAAGATAAATTAATCCATTCTTTAAAAATCTGCAAGCTGTTTGAACAACATATCGTTTTTCTGGCTGGTAAATTGTAAAAAAAATATATATAATCTAAAGTGTTCCTAAGGTAACAGGAGAAAAATGTTCCAATTTTACAAATGCACTTTTTACTTTAAGCCAAAGGTCAGGAAGTGATGACATCAGAATACAGAATGTGTTCGGACTGGAAGCATATATTCAACAACTTCAAATTATTGTATCAGAAAAAAATCTCTAGATTGTTTTTATGTCTTTTGCTAACTATTTAATAAAACATCTGAACACATTTTATCTGGTAACTGACCTGTGGTTGTATCACACTTTATCAAGTCTAAGGTCTCCAAAGCACTTTACAGTAAACTCAGCCTTTCACCCAGTCACACATTGCAACCTTCTTTAGCATTAAACGTAGTTGTGGATTAGTGCTTCTATGTTCCTTTTTTGTTTATCAACACATTGTGAAGCTAATAGGCATTTTAACTCACTGAAAAATCTTGTTTTGGACTGTATGTGATATAATTGATAACTCATTCATTGTCTATTTTAGATGAGTTCAATGTTGACTACAGCAAGCTAGTAAAACCAACTGCAGTAGAGGGACTGAGAGTGGAGGACCTGGTTAAACAGTACTTTGAAGCAGCTGAACAGGTGTGTTAAACATTTGATCAAATGCTGTCTTTACTAATAGGATTTCAGTGTTATTTTTTTGTCTGTGCTTCATCTGCTGATGACAGTATATTGGTGGGGTGGGGTGGGTGTGATCCTCACAGAAGGTGCAGCTGTCCTTGCTTACGGAGCAGGGCATGGGAAAAGCTATTCAAGAGTTTGTGGACAAAGACGAGAAGGATGCCATCGAGGAGCTCATCAGCTACCAGCTGGAAAAGACGCAACGGCACCTTCAGAGCAGGACAGTGACCACAGAGCAAGATATTGATGCAGAGGCAAGGCAGAGCAAAATGAATGCTCAGCAAGCCTTTGTGATGTGCGGCATTATAATGAGGAATGTTTTTTTAGATTCAGAAATTCAGAGACTCCAAAAAGAACACGACTGAAGAAGAGAACGACATCAGAGAAGTAAGTAGGAAAATCAGCTGATCTCTCCCATAATGTAAAGAGCCTGTGTTCGAAACTTGTTTGTTTCTCAGGCTATTAACAGAGCCAGAGCTCACCGGTTGGATCGTGGTGATCCTGATTTATCAGATGAGCCTGCAGACGTTGCCATGGACTCTGATGAGGGTTCGTCAACCCTTTCTGCTCCAACACGAGGCCGAGGACGAGGAGGCCGAGCACGAGGGGGTCGGGGCAGAGGCAGAGGTGAGAGTCCCACGTAAATGATAGAAAGCACTCTAATATATTACTGGTGGTGGGAACAGCTAACAGCAAGTAGGCTTTACTAACGCATATTCAACAAAGGTAGAAGAATGTGACTATTTTTACAGCATGAAAACAAAGCAGCATTTGTTTTTGCACTTAGAGCACCTAAATCACTGGCAGATTAATCTACCAACCATATGGGCTGATCTCCCTCTACATCATTTTTACTGCACCCAACGTCAAATGATTTTTTAAATACTATTTTCTTAACTAAAATCACAGCAACATTAAGGGGCTTTTGAACAGAGCTCATCACGCAAACTGCTGCACTCTGAAATCCATCATTTCCATTGGCATGTCCTTTGCATTGTGCATGCACTGTGCAAAGCGCAAGCTCAGTGCAGGAAAGGTCCTGTTCAAAAATGCTCAACTTTTCTGCAGCATGCAGGCGTGAAGTCAGAGAAACGAGGATGATTAAACTGTTTAAGAGCAACAAACCCAGACTTGAGAAGAGTAATACATAGGCTTAGGTGCAGGAATAACATAGAAGCTGAGAATGTTGTTGAGATGCCTACATACAACTTCCTTAATAATGCAGATAAAAAAACACATAATTTCTTAACTATCATAATTAGGTTTGTATCGATCTAAACCTAGATCGGGTATCGGTGACAGTTGACTTGATATAGGGGCTGATCTATTCATTCTAGCTCTAAGCTATGCACTGCTGTCATGCGGCAACACAACAACATAACACGGCCATATTGTTTAAGATTGAGCGAGTGAAAGGATCAGCTGTGTGGACGTTTTTCACGCTATCTCAGCCTACTAGCCCAATGGAAAGTTGCAACGTTTGTGGAAGAAATGTTGCGAGGGGTGGTGTTATTTCTTCCAGTTATAACACCACCAATTTATTGAAACACCTGCAGGAATTTCATTTCAAGAAACATGCTGAGATTAACGAACTCGGTAAACAAAAAGGAAGTAATGGGAACAAAAAGCTAATTTTGATGGAAGTGAAGGAAAGAAGTGAACATTTTTAAAGTAACACTTTACAGGCCAAAAAAAAGACCTCTGCAAAAGACCAATTAGGTAATAATTCAGTGCTGTTCTTGGTTTCGGCCAATACTAAACTTATAATATCGGTATCGGTATCAGAGGGGAAAATAGTGGATCAGTGCATCCCTATTCATAACAGTATTTTAATGAACGGATGTTTATCTCCAATGAACAGTTTAAAAGGTTCCCATGTTGGCCAATCATTTTGAATCCCTCAAAAAACAGATACAAGAGTTGAACAAAAGCACACGGCTTTACCATTTTTCACTAATATGCCAAATCTGCTCAAAATTCATCCTTATCTCTTTAGCATTGTGTTTCAGTAGAAAATGAATTTTCAAAGGATTTTTATAAATATTGATATAAATCTAATTTCATTTTACTGCATTTCTTATTCACCTTAAATTTAATGCTATTCTTTATATTTAATTTACTCTGTCTTAGCTTTTCAGTAAAGAGCATTGGTTAACATCAGTAATGTTAAAAATGGGCTACGAAAGAAATTCCAAGAAATGAAAGAAGAGAACCAGTTTCCCTCATTGTAGTTTAACTTACATGGAAATTCAAATGCACAGATTGTCATTTTTCCAGCTAATTCTGCTTTTTATTTATTTGTGATTTGGAAAAAATAGCATATAAACCATCACAGTCAGCACATCACTTCCTATTGTGGTTTTTGAGTGGCTTCACACTGGTGGGCGGGGATGGTTTTATAAATAAAGTTTTACTTCTGTATACAAAAAGCATGGTAGACCTCTTTCAATGTTTAATACAATTAAGCTAATATTAGATTCTCCCTATGAAACAACCCTTAGTAGTAATAACAGTATAATAATATTACAGTAATAAACATGCAGGTTATTACAGTGATAAGAAGGCTGTCTATATACAGTACATACTTGGGCAATATGTAGAATCAATTGTCCCTTTTATATTTTAAGAGATTTTTTAACGAAATTAAATGTAGTCATTCTGCTCTATAATCAGCGCAAGCTGACATTAGATTGCTTTATAGTCAGTCAGTTTGTTAAAGTTAGCCTGGCGCATAACATACTGTAAATGCTGCCTGTAACTGTTGCAGTTTTGATGTTCGTTTTATGTTTCTACCTTTTAAATCTACTTTACATCTTCCAATCTGGTGAGTTTCCCTCTTATTTATATTGATGTGTTCTTTCTGATCTGTCTGAATGTGAGTGTGTGAATTGCCACATTGACTTGTCTTGTATTTTTTTCTGTGTTTTATTATATGTTCATGTCTCTAAATTCATTAGACTTATGACCTTTAGAAAATTGCCACCATTCGATTAATTGTGTACAAATTAGTCTGATAGACATAGAGTGACAATCACGCTATCACATATATAATTCAGCTTAGTTTTTTTTTTTTATCTAGGTGGAGACATTTCCGCTGATTTCAGTGAACTTAAACATTTTTGGTTATTTTATTCTGCTGGTGTATTAGGTCTAATTTATTAAAGGTGTGGACGTCACCTAAAATGCTTTTTTAAAAATCTTAAAGCTAGTTCCTCATTTGGAGATTTGAATAGCTAAACCAGCTGGAAGTTTGCATATATGCTCTCTGTACGTAGTTCATGTTACAGTTCAGGCAGGAGTTCATTGGGGAGGAGCTTCGACAATAAATGCTCAAAGCCCAGGGCCTTGAAATGTAACCTGGGCACTACAAGAGAGTAAAATAAGCCTTCAGTATGTAAACCTTCTTGTTATCTTTAGTTATTTTTGTCTCATAGTAAACCTAGTAGATCTGTTAGGTTGGCCCAGTTAATTTACTCATCACCCTTGTTCCACTGCTCTTTGTGTCCATTCAGGAGGCACAGTAGCAGAACCAAAGCCAGCCGGCCGGGGGCGTTCTCAGAGATCAGCACCAGCATCTCAAAGCAGAAGTATAATGCAGGGTATAGAGAACTCTTTATGTATCACACCTAACATAGAATCCACATAAAATATTTCAAATCATTTTATTTCTTCGACTTCTCATATGTCTTCACCTCTTTCCATTCCTCAGCTTTTCGGGCTTCATCCCAAAGATCTAATGTTGGTGGATCCACTTCTTCTGCACATGATGAGGTAATAATCTACGTCCTCCATTGAGGTTATTGCTTTGTGAACCCAAATGAATTAAAAAATTCCTTTAGTTTCTCATATCTTATCTTGAGCAATTTTTGTGAGAAAATGAAATTATGTTTATTTTATGCAACAATGTTGAAATCACCAAAATTTTAAAAGAGTTGAAAAGCAGCCTGAGATATGAAGATAAAAACAGAAACCTGCTAAAAAACTTAAAGTAATAAATTCAGACCTTTAAAAACAGATGATATCTATTGTAAAATCCAGAAAGATCTTTGCAGAACTTATAAAGCTACTCTGTTGTTGTGAAAATGTTTCTAAAGGCTTGACATTTGTGCAATATAATGTACTTCTGCTTCAGGTGATCATCGATGACTCAGATGAAGATGTACCTGTAATGAAAGCGACTAGGCAGCCATCAAGGTTTGTGTCATGTGACGTGTTGTCGTGATTTCACACCGAATGAGAGTCCAGGAAAGTTTCTGTTTGGGACAACTTGAGATTCAAGGGGTTTTTATTTATCCTGTTTCAATATTCATTTTTCCATCTTCCATTAAATTTTTTTGTTAAAAGTTTCTACTCTGCTACACTCCTTACCCTACATCACAGTCGCATCCAGTCCCAACAGTTAAGATTTTTCAATTCCAGCTTGGTATCGATGGGGAGTTTTGTTCAGCTCTGGCTTCCCTATAGTTGCCCTAATCACACCACTGGCATCACTAGAAGCGCTTCCTTCACATCACCTCGCTTCTATATGCACCTCTACTTACTGATAACATGTAAATCACTCACCCGGTTGCGTCATTTGTGTTTGGTGAGAATAAACCATTAGAAGAAAAAAATCTACTTTATTAACTTGCTTTTATGCTTTTTCCCTTCTGCTTCTTAACTGCATCTTAAATGAACTTTTCTCTTATCAAACACAGATCATCAGTGTCGTCATCATCATCCTTTCCAAAGTACAGTTCTCAAAGCCAGAGCCAGACATCTCGAGGAGTTGCTTTTGATGACAGTGATGAGGAGGTATGAGGAAATATGTGGTTGGATTGTCATCATAAATGGATGTGATAGTCCTGAATTTCTAGAACCGTCAAGCTCCAAATAAACCTTCCCATAAATTTATACTCCGATTATTTCGATTCACCTGTGTCAGCTTTTGCTGTAAACTTAATCTTTACTCCTGATTTCTTTTTTCTTTTCATTTACTGCAGGACAACCCGTTCAAAGGCCACAGCCATGGTTCCAGAAGATAACCACATCAGTCAGTCATTCTTCATTAATATAGTTTGGTTTCAGGCAAATATTTGATGTCCTCCTGCAATAATTTTTGGAATTTGTCAACCAAAGCTGCATGGGAAACATTTCGATGAGTTAGAAGAGGCAGAGGAGTTAAGAAAATGTAGAGTTTGCACTGTCTTTTTTTTTTTTTTTTTTTTTTTTGCTTTCTACCACTTGAAGGGTTCTTGTTGTAAATCAGCTTTTTTTTTTTTCGACTGTTCCATCTAAATCATTCATAATAAATATTTTTCATCTGTGATCATAAGCACCTACTCAATTCACCTTCTGTTTTGCAGTTTATACTTAATCATTATCAGAATCTAATGACTTTTATCCACAAATGGTAATAAAGTTGATCGGTTTTGAGGCCTCAGTTGCTGCCATTCTCTTTCTGTCTTGGTTACTTGTTAGTTAAGAGGAAGAAGGATCGATGGATTTGTTCACGTCAGCTGTAGTGTTGGGGCCACTTCATTCTGCGGTGTGACAACCAGGTCAAAAAGCTTGATTCATAGGTTCTGACTCAAACTTATGAGACATGAATCATTACCAAAGAGGCTGTTATAAATCTCAGTATGGAGACCAAGGCCTATCTATACTCCACAAAAAAAGAGAAAGCTGTTCTCTGTCATCAGACTGTTAAACTGAAATAAGCTTTTCTTTACCTACTGGGTATATTGGGTTCTTTTTTTTCTTTTCACTGCCATTTTCTTATGTGCAAAAAAAAGAAGCAGATAATCTTCCATGGTGGTATTGCTACATTTGGCCTTCAGATTACAACAAAAGCTACGTAGCGAGCTCATTAAATGGGTCTCCATGGCTGAGCAGCTACATCCAAGCCGTAATTCAAGTGCAATAACAAGTGTTACATGCCACCACCAAAATCTAGAAATTAGAGGCAGTTTCTGGGGTGATGAATGCTTCTCCACCTGGAAATCAAAACCAGGCTAGGTTTGGTGGTTGGCAGGAGATGAGCACTTGCCTGACTGTATTATGCTAAATGTAAAGTTTGATGGAGGGCATTACACTGGATTGGACAATTTTTCGGAAACTGGGCTTTAAAAAAGATTTCCAAGGCTCCGACGAAATGTGAAAATTAGTGTGATTAAGGCAAAGTGTGAATCCCTCATAAGTGCTATTTGAATAGAGCTTACAATAAGGAATAAGCAGAGGAAGCTTTTGCCAGTTCAGTTAGCATAGGGACCCCATGATGGTCCTGTCCACCTGCCCAGAGTGTACTAAAAAAACATTACTTCATGATATTTGCTCCATGTAACAT
Organism: Jordanella pulchra; assembly: GCA_034780135.1. Lineage (NCBI taxonomy): Eukaryota > Metazoa > Chordata > Actinopteri > Cyprinodontiformes > Cyprinodontidae > Jordanella > Jordanella pulchra. Next base: position 12,803 of record JAUZNJ010052088.1, on the reverse strand, counting down.
GCAAATGTACACAGTGTACATTTGCATCTCAACACACTTCACGTTTCAGGATTTTTTTCCACTGAAAGCTTATCCGTTTGCCACATTTGTGTAACTTTTTGCATTTATGTGCTTGTCTGTCACCTACTGACGTCCACAAGGCTGCTCGTATTTAGCACACCAGGCAGGAGTTCATTTCCTAACCTAGTGTCCTTACTATGAGAACCAGGCCTTCTCTTCCAACTTCTATGACTTCACATCACAAATTCTGATAAACAGACTCCTACACCTTGTGAACCACCTTCCTGAAAGAGTTCAAGCTATAACACCTGCTAATTGTCCCTTATAAATGAAGAATGTGATCTCAGTTAAAATAATTTCAGAGTCAAGCCAGGTGAGTGAAAACTTTTGGCAGTATGATGCATTCAGCCCTGTACAGCGAAAATATTTTACTGTTAATGTAAATAAACGGATACTTAATGGTTAAACACATATGAGTGGGGACAAAAAGAAAGCACAAATGACAGCATTTAAACATTGAAAAGAGGATGAATTCCAGGTTTATTTGTACCATATTAAAAAAATGGTAGGTTGAAAAAGTGTCAATCATATTTACAGGTTTAACAAATACAAACAACAATGGCTTATTTCTATTAGGACAGTTTCAGAGAGTGGTCGAATGATCAAATGCATTTGCTTTCAAAGAAGCTACTTCTTCCCATTTTATTAAGTGCAACGAATAAGGGAAGGTTATTTGACCAGTGATTTTAAAAACAACATTATTGGAAATATACTATGGCATTCTCTACTCACTTGGTCAATTTGTCTTTATTCACAGTAATATAAAAGAATGCTAAATTTCTACTTAAAAGACTCATCGAAATCATGCTGTAGTGGATCTTTTTCTGTAAAAAAATAAATAAGAAGAGGGTGCCTTCTTTTTTCAGTGGAAAAAGGGGTCAAACCCAGCACCATAAAAGCATCCATACATGTGGAAACACAAAATATGCAAAGCCACTCACATTAGCTTGTCTTGGCAAAAACAGTTACGAGTTATAAAAAAAAAGCTATAACTTCTATTACAACCTCTTGGACCCTTAAATTGGCAACAAACATCAAAACAAGTTCCCTGAGGTGTTTCCCATATAGGAAATTACACAATCTTTGGAAATAAATGTGTGCGCATGCTTTTTTCTGTGGTAAAACATATGGCTAGTTTTACTGCAGATGCACTTATTTAACTCTCCCTTCCCGTATTGACATATAGCAGTGCTAAAACAGTTTTGAGTTTCACAGTCTCTCCCAGGTAAAAAGGCATGAGGCAATCCAAGGTCTCTGGCCAGAGGGGAACATCACTGGTTCTTCTAAAAAAAAAAAAACTTATATAATTAAAGCTTTAAAGAAGAGTTGCATTATTTATTTATGCAATACCTCAATGACTGTATAGATCCAGTTGAGCATTTCATCCACATTGCTGTAGACACCAGGCCTGCTTTGTTGAGCGCAGCCAACACCCCAGCTTACCACTCCCACCAGATCCCAACTAGACGAGGAGAAGTACACCAAAGGCCCCCCGCTATCACCCTGCAGTTTGAAAATAAACATAAAAAATGTCAGACACTTCTAAGAACAAAAATGACATTTTCAAATTTACTCAGTGTATACATTTGAAATTGACCCGAACTGCAATTTATCACCTGGCAGGCATCCACGCCTCCGTTCAAGTTGCCAGCACATATCATCCTTGGTGTTATGTGGTTGCCATAGATTCCAGAGCTTGAACATGTACTTCGAGCTATCATCTTAATATTCGCCTTTTGCAGTGTTGATGCACTGTTACCTGAACATCAAAACAAACTTTGTTATATTTTCAACCCCCCATCAAAAAAGGAAGAAAAAAAAAATCTTCCCTTGGTTCAGTTTTGAGGTACTCACCATTTTCTCTCAACAGTCCCCATCCTGTAACAACCACTGGAGCCTGGTCAGGTACTGTAAGATCTTTAGGAGGGAGACACACCGGCTTGCGTTTGTCTATACATCACATTAACAAGGGGGTGACAAGGCAAATTGAATTAGCCGCTTTTCAAGCATGTATAATAACCAAGACCTGGATCCCTAAAAAAAAAAAAAAAATTCTCAGACAACCAATGTATTTATCATCCAGCTGACTTAAATACAAAACTATGAGGTTGCAGAGGAACAAACTAACCACTAGATGTTGGTAAAGGGCACTTCTTAAATAATGCTGACTTCTTAAAAAAAAGGCAGCTGACCTTCTACGGATTGAACTGAACAGGTTAACATTTCCAATACATCTTAAAGGTGTAATATTAAGATCTAACCTCCCACTGAGACTGGGCTAGTGATCCTCATCAATGCCAAGTCATAGTCATTTTTGTCTGCATCGTATTTTCCATGTAGTATGATTCTGTCCACAGAGGAGCCTCCTAATGTATTCATATGCGTCTCTCCAGACATCACTTTCCACCGACTCAGCTCTCTTACATTGCTGCAGGGACCCAAAAACAAAAGTAAGAGACAGACAGAAAGAACGGGTGGGAGAAGTAGGAGAATGAAAAGCAAAATTCACATTAGGCCTAAATGGTGTAAAGGGTTAGCCTTACTGACCCAGCAAAGCAGTGGGCGGCAGTGACAACCCAACGCTGTGACACCAGTGAGCCTCCACACCTGTGCTGACCATTTTCTTGCAGGCTGACTTGCCAGGGCCAGTCCTCTATAGAGGCATCTACACCTCCGACGATGCGGTCTTGATTGCCCACTTCCCCACAGTCTGAGAAATAAAACTGAGTGTTTGTTAATGCAGTTTTATCGAAAACTATTCCTACTGTGAGGGGCCCAACAGTTTACCAAAATGATTTCTGTCTTTTATAAACATTGTTACACACACTGCATGAGGTTGACAATCAGTTATAGTGGTACTTTTATACAGGAGCTCTTCATTTAGTGGGACTTTTTGTTCTTGTTGCTATAAAGTTAAAAACCTTTTATGCAACTTTAGACCAAATTTCAAAGACAGTAATAGATTTTTAAGACATAACTGACTTTTGAAGTTAAGAATAAAATGTTTGCAGTGTGACAAAAAAAGGTGGTTTGTCCATTTCAGGCTCGTAACTTATTGTAGAGAAGGAAGCTAGGAAAGTTTTGCTTTTAATTATATTCATGTTTAGGGATGCATGTGCGAAACTTTTCATATTCATCACTGGAACCTATCGTACCACATAAAAAAATAAAATAAGACTGTAATAAACATTGTCACCTGATTGTTTTTCTAAAAAATGAACTCACCTGAACATTTCAAAGAGATCACAGATCCAGTACTGCAAAGTCGGCTGTTTAAAGAAAAAAAGAAAAGAAAAAAGAAAGCAAGTGATAATTGTGAATGTTAATGTAACCAAAACCAAACATCAATGTTGCCCCTGCTGCTCTGATGTTACCCCGTTTTGAACTATGCCCCAGTTTCTGTTCCATTATCATTTGGTAAAGCACCTGTTTGTTCACTTTCATGGAGGGAAATAAAAAATCATTTGAGGAAGAAAAAAGGGACTTTTTTATTTGAGGAACAGAAACTTTGTCAACAGTCTCTCTCATGCATATTCTAAGAAGAAACAAGACAACAAAAACCTGAAAGAAAAAAAGGGGACCTGAAGTGGACTTTCTGTACAGTAATAATTTTGGAATGATATTTATAGAGTATTCATTTTTTTCAGATTTTGAAGCCAGTCAGATGGCCTGAAACTCAATTATGCCCACAAATCAACTCCATTAAAAGCCCAAACTGATTTTCTCCACTACTGAAAGCTGTGTTCTTACTGGTCAGTAGTAGCCTCATGTACTGGTGTGCTTGGACTTCTGTTCCCGACTGCAGCGAATGGTCCAGTTTTAAGAGTGGATGGTAAATTACCAACTTTGACTTTACTGCTAGTGGGGGAACTGTGCACAGAGAGTGAGGGAAGAAATTTAAACTGTAATTTGAACCTAATGCAACATTTTCTTTTTACACCATGGGCCTATTATTGACTTACTTTGTGTAACCCAGTTGCTTACAAGCAGTCTGAGTGTGCTTTTCACTCCAGTTGTCACTGCACACGGTCCTCCAACCTGAGCCAGTATTGTACACTTGGAGGACATGCTGAGAAGTAGCAAGCCGCACTGGAAGGAAGGGGAAAACAAATGAGTCATGTTTTTTTCTTTCAACCTCTTGTTTTATCTCAGGGCAACATAAGGTGTAAAGTATTTTGGTTGTAAAGTACCTGGAAATGTGGTGTTTACTGTAAATGATGATAAACAAGTAAGTTCATCTTCTCCTCCGGAGCAGTCTCTGTTCCCATCACAGGCTTTATTGAGTGGGATGAATTTTACTGAACTTTTGCAGAAGAAGTATTTGCTGTCAATGAGCCTTTTAACTAAAGGAGAGAGGAGGCAAATATAGGAATAGTAGAGCATAGCATGGGTTAGAAAGGCTTTTCTTATATGGTAACTTACATTGAATTGTGAATTTCAAAAGAAGCTTTAAGAAGGGATTTATTAAGATAAAATTTGAAAGGAAATTCTTGTTCTATATAACATACTGGTTTTAATCCTTCAAAATAAATTAATCAGATATTTTATACAGGTACTGGGACTTACTAAAGTATCCTGCAGTGATCAGTATTCCCACAATCACAACAACTATCATAAGACTGAGTAATATTTTCCTCCTCTTCGAAGCCTTTGCTTTTTGAGCCTCGTTGTCTGGCATTGGTCTTTTGGGACGCCCTGGTCGAGGAACTGCAAAAAGAAAAAAAAAAAAAAAAAAAGTAAAGTTTGGCCTCAAAAAAAAAAAAAAAAAAAAAAAAAAAAGTAAAGTTTGGACTCAAAAAAAACAAAAAAACAAAAAACAAAAGATCATAAGATTATCTCTAGAAACGGAAAAAGTTTCCAAAGCAGAATGTGTCAGTCTCGGTTTCAAGTTTGTTTCAGCTTCCTGGTCAACCATCAAATCTATTAGTGCGACCGCTAGAGAAATTTAAAATGGACTCCTAACTTACTGTTTTTCCTTGGATTTAATGGTTTGGAGCTTTCCTGTTGCTGCTGTGTTGATTCCTGAGGACAGAAGGTGACAGATATCAGATAAGCGCAGGTGTTTGCAATGCTAGGGTCAGATTAAAGAAGACATGGGACTTTGTACTATACATACCCCTGGAAGATACATATTTTAATTCATTTAAGAAGTTTATTCCTTACAGAAACCCTATACATAGGGTGTCCATAAAAAAAGGATACTCTACCAAAAATTTCCAGACAGTGTGTTTATATGTTTTTTAGTAATTGATGTAAAAATCTTAATTAGTATCTGGACATCATAAACCTTTTCCTGTTTGCTGACCAGCATTTTGGATGTCTCCACTGGTATTTTAAAAATGCATCTTTAGTGATGAGCTACATGTTGTTAAGACTCAAAGAACTCTTGTCATCACCCTAATCTTTAGCTTTCCGTATTTGTTCTTTGCCAGCATCAAGTCTGGTCTTTGGTCAAAAAATTATCACTACCAAGTTTGATGAACTTGTGAACCAAACCTCCCACAAAAAAAAGAGAACCTAAAATATAACTATTTTTGCATCTATCAGTATGGAGGACTGGAACTGAAAGAATGAGAAAAAAAGAATAAGCATATAAATAGCTCAAATATTATAAAATATATTTAAAATATATTTAGATCTGTCAGTTTTGCTCTCTCTCTGCTATATTACTTTTCAAAGTTTTGTATTTACACAAAATTTCAACAAATTAAAAAACACATATATGTGGTCTGGAAATTTGAGTACTATATAAACACAAAATATTTCGCCTCCTGTATTAAAAAACATAAACAACAACAAACAACAGGAGGCTCTTCAAAGTAGTCTTGCAAACATGTGCTTAATCAACATTCAAGATCCATGTGTGCATTACTGAAATAATGGCTGAAATGAATTTAAATATTTATTCTAACTGCTGAATGGACTTTAACTTCCAAAATTTGGTGGTTTGGAAACTAAAGTTCATGGAGAATGGTGAGGACATATAATAATAGCAAAGGAAGAAGAGTGATAAAGTTTGGCTGTAATATTGTAAATTTCAAATACTCAGCAGTACTTTAATGTCATGCTTTCCTTATTATTGTTCTACTTTCTTCTGATCTCTCTGTTAATCCGCAACACACTATGGAAAACAAGGCACTGATGTCAGAAATTGATAAAGAGCTGCCTGGAACCACGCTTCAACCACAGGAGCCTCAGGATGAGCTCTTATGGTGCTAAGTGATGCTCATTAAAAAGGCGTAGGTGGGGCAAAGTTTCACAATCATTACTACATCAGCCTGTACAGGAGATGCGCGACAAATAATACAGGTGCACTTGTGCAAATATACTACAGTGGGAGTGTTTTTAATTGTTAAATTATCACATTCTCATACAAGTTGGCAAGAGCTGCAGAAGAACTAAAGACCAGTTGGTTTAAGGGTCCCCAAATGTTTCCTAATTATGGGTCGCAGCATTTCAGATGGGTGCCTGGTTCAGCAGACCTGATTCTGCTGATTACATTATCCGCTCAGCCTGCAGCCTGTAAGACAATGAGTTCTGAGTATCAAACAGGTAAAACAACAATTTATTGATAGTTAGCATATCTCTTTGTTTACTTTGCAGTGTTGTAGAAGTCAATAAATACAAAATCAGTTGCTCTATATAAGGTGATATGCAATACTGTTTTCTAATGCCTTGACCCATGACACTTTTTCTGTTTTTAGCTTTTTTCTGGTTAAATGAACAAGTACAGGGGGGGCATTTCTGTCTGTTATGGTGTGTATGTCTCTCTACACCTTTCCACCACACAAATTTAATAATTCAATCATTTAGAAGTCTGAAGTGTCACCAACCTGTGTTATTCAGTCTCAATGCAACTGAAATATACAAAAGGAATTTCATATGTTAGAACTATTTATTAGATTTACATGTGAAAATGTAACTTTAAGGTGATTCTTTAGAATTGTCCCAAGGTCAAGTAGGAAAGTCATTAGAAGGTTTTAGTCAAAATCCTGTTGTGAATTAAAAGCTTTTTTCAAACTTATTACATAAGTTGAGAAACCAATTTCAACTCTAGAAGTCCGGAATTCAGGTAGGCTATCATAAAGAAATGACATACATTGAGGCAGTGCAGGAAACGTTTTTAACAGGTTGTGGATGACACGCACATTTTTACTTGTTTAATGGTAGCTGATTGTGGGCTTTTCTGACTGAAGTGACAAGAAAGCAAAGACTTTTAGAGGACTCAATCTTGACTGAGATGTTTGTTTTGTGATTTATTCTTCTGAGCAGACACCATTTTTATTGGTTCACTTTGTAAATCAGTAACTTATTTAGGTAGGTTTTGTTAGCAGGTGGGTTAAATCAGCGGGTTTGGTAAAGTCAAACCAACATCCAAGCATTGTATCTATGCAAATCGGTGAATAGAGAAATTTTAAAGGAGAATTAAAATAATTATTTTATTTGCTCATTTTAGCGCAAACTAAAATGAGAGTTTACATTATCTTAGAGCTCTATCATGTTTGTAATGTCAGAGCTATAAATAGTATGATCTGATCTGCAGCCTGTTGGCTAACAATTACTAAGAGAAATACACTAAATTTATGCAAACCATGAATAAGTCCTCAACATGATAAATATCTGGGGATTTTCCCGGGGACAGCATCAAAATGTCAATGCTTTAAATCATCAGCCACTATCTTTTGCAATGTGACACAGTGCTTGATCATACTAAAGAAAAACATTTCATCACATCACCATTACACTTCATAGAACACACCCAGGTTATGACTTAAAAAAAAATATTTGATCACATTGGTGTTCTTGGTTACAAATATGATCAAAGGAACAAAACATCAAAGTTACCTGCAGTTCCAGAGAACTGATGTACGTATGTTGTCAGAACAACATATATTGTGTGTTACACTGTATATATAGTTTCTGAGAGGAAGAGGAGTCTTATCTCCCAACATGCCACCTGCAGTAGGAACAACTGATTCAACAGTAACGAATCAGAAAAGCATTGATACTTTCTTTCATCATTTGCAGCAGCATAAATAAATCCAAGAATGATAAGAAATGATGTATCCACTCCACTGTTGACTCCCGGTAACCTCTACTATTTTTTTTATTTGAAACGCTTTTCCAGATTTTACAAAGAGGGGTTCTGTGGAGATAATTTATTAATCTTTAACTCCATTGCGTTTCAGTTCAATGGATTTTCTCCCTGCAGAAACTCTGCCTGTCCTTAGTTTTTATCGTTGAGAGAAGTTTTTGGACAGAGGTAAAGGAAAAGTTACTAGAGCGTTATGCAATCTTAAAGGAAATGCTACCAGATGTACCAGACCATTTGTGGACCTCAGTACCCATTAAAGGCAGAGATGAAGAAGGGTATTAGCAAAAATACTGAAGGGTTGGTAGCAATATATGTGTTGGTTGAAATAACAAGTCAGTGCAGCACTCCAATTTATCAGTTTTTGTCTGAAGGGCAGTTTTTATCTGAGATTAGCCTTTGCTCTCTTTGGCGTTTCTAGCAAAACAGTCAAGAGGCTTGCTCGCATTCACAAGCAGAGGTAAGCAGTATTGTTATACTCACTTGCCACAGGAATTTAAACCAGTGGCGATTTCTCATTGAATGCAAGGGAGGCTAAACCCTCTGTTAATTTTGTAAGTTAAGTAAAATGGTTTGTGAAGCTGGCTACTTGATGCTGATTGGTAGAATACGTTAGAAAGATTTTTGACTGACAGTGGCCAGACAGAGGGGTGGTCGAGTGGAGAGGAAAAAGTGATCATTCAGTCAGAACAGTCATTTTGTGTTGAACTCTTTCTGTGGTTTATCATTTCAGAGGGTTCACAACAGCTGTTCATCTGTTGTATTAATGTTTTTCAACATTATTTAATGCAGTACATTATATTTTTATTTAATTAACACCATTGAGCCTCCCAAGACCAGCAGCCACCACTGATTTAAACGCAGTGCAAGGATCTGATTGAACTCATGTTCAATCAATTACAATGAGTAATATGCTTAGTCATGGTTGCAGTTGTAAAAAAAATGTCCTTAGGCATTAAAATTCACTTGAATCCAGTTCTTCTTCATTTAAGTTCACAGCTTTTTAGACTGTACAAAGCACCAGCTAGACTGGTCTTATCAATGTTTCACTGTTCTCTCTGTAGAGAAGCTATTTTTTAATCAATAAAAATTATTGTTTTTTTGAAGTAATTCTGTAATTCTGAAAATCCAGAATTAATCCATTATCTTGGCTTTGTGAAATAGGCCTCTGGCTCGATGAAGCTAGACTTGATGAGTCTGGCTTGGCCATTGAGGAACGAATAAAGACAGGATTCACTTCTCACGCTAGATCAAGCTTCGCTTTATCTCTTATCCTGGAATTTCTGAATTCAACTATTGTAAAATAGGCTTCAGTGTTCAAGAAACATTTTGAGATTATGTTGTGGCAGTATGAGATTATGTTTTAGCAGATAAATGAATTTATTTTAAGGCTGTACTCACAGAAGGTAGACTCTGTTCACTGGTAATCAACTCCCAACACCTTTAGCAGATTATATGCAGGCAGTTGGTTTTATGAACTATTTGGTTTGCCTGTTTTTGTTCCTCTTTTAATCTTGTTCTGTTTTTTTTTTTCATCAATGTTTAGCTCACAATCATGTTTATATTTTGAAAATAATAAAAAAAAGATTCATAAGTTCCATTTCAACATGTTTATTGCCAGATGGTAAACAATCCTTTCCCCCTACTTCAAACAGAAATCGAGACAGAGAAGGCAGTTGAACTTGTTTTTCTTTTTCTTTATAGAGTGAGTCTTGCTGTTCTCTTGTAGCTGTCATGGAAGATTTTACCAGATAAACCCCTTTAGCTATTTTGTAGCAGAAACAGTCACATGAAGGATGAAATATCAAGTAATTTCTGTTTTCTCTTTAAAAGTTCATTGAGAACAACATTCAATTTATTACCTGTGTGCTTTTCTGTAAGCGAGAGAGTAATCTATTTTTATCTTTCAATCTTCATAAAATCAAAATGTACAATTGTAAGGTAATATAATCACCTCACATTGTATTGGAAGCTTTAATCTATACTTAGAATAAGAAAACAAATAGAAAAATAAGCTCTTGTTGCGCAATCACAACAACGCGTCATGAAATCATAACAGGAAACTGGGTCACCTGCAACTGAAAGTGTGCCATGAAGTCAGAGTATCTGGAATAAAGATGGGATAAAACTGCAAATGACAACCTGAGAAACTGGAAAGTAGAGCGCTGGGGGAGAAACAACACATTTCTGAGAGCAGTGGGTTGATTCTTTTCCTCATATCATGACAAACAATACTTAGTACGAAAAGAAAAAAACATCATGACTGATACAAACCAATCCCAGTACAGATGTTTGGGTTTTTTTTAGTTACGCTAATTAAACTGTCGGTTTACTCAGCGTTTTGGGGAAGCAAACCACCTTAAAAAAAGAAAACAGGTATAACTAGGTCAACAAAGATGAGATTCAAATGTGAGTCATTTCTCATAAGCGTTGCAAAGCTGAGTTGTTTAAAAATATCTATGGATTAAAATACACACATCTATGGGATAGTAAAAAACAATATATGCTAAAAAACAAAACAGGACTAAGACTGAACATGGCGTGTATAATAGGACAAAATAAAAAGACTGATAAGATCGAAAGAAGTAAATTTAAAGGAAGGAAAAAAGTTACACAGAGTATAAAACTAGTGATAAGGATCATCGTCAGGGGGTCTGAAAACAGTTATAATAAAACACATTTGGATATGACACTTGTCTACTTAGATATTTATCTATATAAATTAATTATCTTTATTTAAATATCATTGTGAATTACAAACACGTTCGGTTTTGTGTTTACCACCCATGACTATAAGCCTACTTCCAGGTTGTGGTTAAATTTCCATCTCATTTAAAACAGTAACATTTAGAAAAGTTCCTCTTTAAAGTGTGAACGCAGTTTTTCCTTTTATGCTTACTCACCCTCATGGTGCACTTCTAGTGTGACCACTGCCCTTTGCTATGTTGGAGCAGCTCTTTAAATCCTCCTTCTCTTGTCTGTTGTCACTCTTTTCCTCTGTTGGTTTAAACAGGAAAACCTGGAGCGATCCTGTCCTTCTCCCTTTCGTTCTCTCTCTCCTTTTCTATCTACACTTGTGTAACTGAATCTAGCTTGAAGGGTGTCTGACCTCCACGACTTAGAAATTCCAAAGCTGTCATAAAAAGTGCTAAAGTACAGTGCTGAGTTTTGTCAAAGTACAGCGCAGGTTTAGAAGGTTCCTTTTTTGAAAGACCTTAGTCTGTTGACGAAGCAAAATTAAATCCAGGTAACATGACACTCCGTCCCACCTGCATGCCTTCCTCCCGTCCGTCCCTCCTCTTTCATATTTTACCTGCCAGCTTAAAGAACAAACCCTAAAAGAACAATGTTAATTTTTAACATTTTCTATGCGTTTTATTTTAATTATTCCCCTCAGAATTTTTTAATCTGAATTTCAATGAGTATATATATTAATTAGGACCTCTAAATGTTGACAGTAAGAGAGAATAACGACAAAACGTCTATGCAATCACATGCCTCCAGGCTTAGGCGTGGCCGGTGTTATGCCGAGAAACGCCTCCCTGCCGAGAATTGCATCCTTGCGGACTTTGTTTTGACGGTATTACACTCCATAATGGTATCTGTCAAACCTGACTCATGTCACAAGCCAAGTTATGCGATGTTTATTTTGCTTTTATGCAGACACTTAAACTAAAAATAATGAAAGATTAACTAAATGAGCTTTATGTGAACTGTAAAAGTCTGACATGTTTTATTATATAAGCACACTTTTTGAAAATCTGAGAAAAAATGTGATAATTTTTGGATAAATGGAATACTTGTTGCTTTGTCCATTTACATCTATATATCTTCTCCTGACTGCACTTCAGTGGACCTTTCTGTAAAACCCTGAAGTTTTACAGATGATTCATATATTTTTGGCCTGACTCAGAACAGAGACGAGTGCGCATACAGACAAAGGTTGGACCTGTTTTAATATTCTAATATAAATCGGATCTAGAATTGAATACAAATATAAATAATGCATATAAATATAGAATATTTTCTTGAATATAAAAGAAAATTGTAACTCAGTAAGTACAAGCTTCATGGGGAGTGGTATGTCATCTCCTACATGCTCACTATTTTCTCAGTTTTGTGCACAGCCATTGTTGCTCTGTGTGATTTTGCTAAGGTACAAAACAGGACAGGTCCAAACTATATTGAACAATTAGGTCTGTAGAGAAGATCATAAAGGGGTACCTTCCTTCCATCCATGACCTGTACAGAACTAGCTTAAGAAAAAAGACTTCTAATATTTCTGCCATCCCTGCCCATACTGGTCAAAGGCTGTCTTGACCTAAAAGAATTAGGTCACTACCACTGAGCATTATTTGCTTAAAAGACACAATAAACACTTCACAGCATGAGGAGTCAGCTACTCTGCTGGGAAAACAAGAAAACATATATGCCCTATTACAGTCAGTTGTATTCCAAAATAAAATTATTATTATTTTTTGTTATGCTTTTTAAGTTGAGAAATTAAGTAAGTAAGTAAGTAAGTAAACTTTATTTCTATAGCGCTTTTCACAGACCAGGGTCACAAAGTGCTACACAAAATGTAAAAGATAAAGAAATTAAAAGCAACATACAAAACAATAAAACACAGTATTACACTAAAAAGCAAGTT
>JAUZNJ010052077.1:0-30123 GCA_034780135.1 Jordanella pulchra | reverse complement strand
ATAGGTTGATATATTGAACTGATCCAAATGATATATACATATATCTTTATTGGTATTTTCTAATTGCTGTCATATTGTTCTTTTTTCACTTTCAATATACAAGTATAAGGTCAGTTGTTGGTTGAACCACCATCACATGAATGTAAAACTGATGACAAAACGCATCTGCTTTGTAAAACATGATGATGGTCACATTATGACTTAGAGATTGAGTGTTCGGATTGATATGTATGTAAGCTTTGTTTTGGTTTAATTTGAAGTGTACTTCCCACATGGTTTGTTTACACCCTAAAAAGCTTGTGGCAAAGAATACTTGATGCTCTTTCACAGCGGTCAAATGTTTGTATTGCAAACAGCTGTCCTCTCAACAGATATGCCTACCTGGGTTGTTGATCTGCAACTGCTACCGAGTTACCATAGACAAATAAGGATGAACTGGATGGACTGAACAATGCTAGATTAAAACTGGGATTAGTTGACTATTAGACTATAGTAGACTTTTAACCCTATGAGCAATTATAGGTACTGTTTTAGTGGTTTCAGAAGAAAGGGTGATTAAAAACTAACATACATCTCACTGTTGCAATTTTAAACATCAAATATCTTTTAAAACGTGCATCATTTGCCTTCACTTGTTTTTTTACAGGTCTGCCACAAAACCCAATTAAAAGGTGTATTGATATCCACATTTTCAAAACATTAAATAAATGTTTGTTGTTAATTAAACTTAACCAAAAATAAACACATTTCCTTCCCTGTTGTAAAAAAATTCTTTGTGCTGTAAAAGTTAACACATTTTCAAGGGGCCTCCTAAGGGTGGGAAGGTTGAGGCTCACCACTGGCAGACACTATTGTTAATCAAGAAGTAACATCTGCTGTGTTTTTCTTCTAATCTTCTCCAGGCTGTCCAGCGTGGTTTTAGGCTGTCTGCTTTTTTTTTTTTTTTCCCTGTAACCCAGGATTTGTCTCCTATCCTATACAATGTCGGATACCGCTCTAAAGGTTGACACCTTGTGTGAGAGGTTGCGTTCTTTAGAGATCACATGCACAGAATTGTTGTGGTTGAAAAATACCAGGATCAGACTAAAAAAAAAAAAAAAAACAAATAAATGTATGTGTGATATTTTAGATAAACTTAAAGGAATACAGAAAATGAGAAAAGTAATCTGCATTATTGATGAATGGAATCTTAATTTCTTTAGCACAAAGTTAAATCTTTACATGCATAATTCATCAACTAAAGCTTGAATTTATTTTATTAAACATTATACATTTTGGTTTTTTATGTACTGTACTGACTGAAATCTCTAGAATCTGAACCATGTCCTGTGGTCTGATGAGACCAAGATAAACTTATTTCCATCCTGCCAGACGTCACAGTCGCATTAATCTGAGCTTCTTATTCTACTTGTCTTCAGCAAACCTTCCGTCGACTTTCCCGTCTATAGGAGAGGCTTACTGCTGGGACAGCACCTTTGATGAATGGTGTATAATCTGAGCGCTGACAGGTCGCTGACACACCTGAGATCTTGTTACATTAATTAGGTACATGAGACAGGGGAGGGAAGATGGTTCATTGGGTAACATTTGGACTTCTTCACTTAAACATTTACTTACTTTTGAAGCCAGTGGTGTAAAAAATTATTAGTCCAGCCTTGTTTTCTTTTTTCATCCATATACCTTTGGTATAAGAGTTGAGGATTTTATTTAAAACTTTTAGCCTTTGGTTAATATGTCTAAATAATAATGAATCTTTAGGAAGCGGATGTTTTTGACTGCACAGAGAAGTGGGAGTAGCCAGGTGTGATGTGGCTCTGTGAACTATAGGGGGCAGTATCCACCAAACATGGAACAAGAAAAAAGAAACTTGCATCTTCTGACCAGCCTAAACTTTCATTTATTTTAGTTTTCCTCTTGATGTCTTAATTGACCAAAATAAAACAAAAAACAATCTTTCTTGGATTGGTTAACAGGGGTTAGTATTTACAGAAAACATCAAATAAAATCAATTAAAACCATCAAAATATCTCTAAAAGTTGTAATTACTGTTAATAAGGCGATGAAAAAATGGAGGGGTGAGCTATGGTAGAGATTTAAAGTGTGTTTATCGTTTCAACTGTTCATAAAAACCTAGTTAAGCGTTTCAGGATCTGTTTCATGCAGCGAATCAGATTGATTTAAAGAAAAACACTGACACCATTTGTTAGAATTCAGAAGCGCACGACTTTAAAAACTCTTTAAATGGGTTGCTGCTCAAATGTCTTTGACCTGTTGGGTTTCCTTAGACTGCAGTCAGCACATCAAAAGAGTTTCATTCCTTTTTCTCCATCCCACTAATCCTCACTCATTACGTTTGTAGCCAAACGAAGAGGCACATTGTAGTTGTTGTCAAATCATGATTTAGAAAAACAACTCATCTGTGTCTTAAAGAGGATCAGCTGTTAGCACCGACAGTTGATTAAAGATCCGGAAACGTCTAGTGTGACTACGCTCACTCTAAGATCGTAAACAGAGTAAAATATTATTTTTATATGCATCATCAGTTCATTACATAGCATCTATCAGCTTTGCTAAAATGTTTATGATCATAATGGAGTTTTTTTTGTATTTCCAACTAAAACTTATATGGATATTAAAAGGATTTAGGGAAAGAACTGAGAACAAAGGTCTAGATGGAACGTTTCTACAACAAACCTCTAAGAACTTACATTTATTGTAAATGGCATGATTGCAAAATAAAAAAAAAAATACATTTTATTTGAAACATTAATCTCATTTTTCGGATGAATTTCATACTTGCAGTGATGCCAAACCAGGCCTTCATGCCTACGCCCCCTGGTGTTTTTCTAGACGTTGCTCTAAAAGCTTAGCAAGTTAGACCCAAATGACATAGAGGTGTTTAATTTAGAATAGAACTTTGAAAAGTCGGTGGTGTAAATCTTATTTAGCCTTTTTCACTTCAATACCCCTAAATAAAATCCAGTACAATAAGTTACCTCAGAAAGTCACCTCCAATAGACCAACTGTGGGTCAGTAAATCAGGCTGTTCTAAAGCTTGAACGATTTTCTGGAGTATGTGGAAGAATAAAAATAAATAAAAAGACAAAAGGAACACTGCATTAAATTATAAAACATCTAGGAGCGGGGAGGGGCTCTAGTCTGACAGAACCCAACATTTCTGCCAACAAAACCCACACCACTCATCCCCAACCTCAGTACGAAAACACATCATATCCTGCTTGTTGTATTGATTTATTATATTAAATCGAAATAAAACACTTTGAAGCTTATAGTTATAAGTGGTTAAATAATTCATTGGCAGCAAATGCATTTTGCAGAGCAAGTAGGTGTTTTAATGTTATTACAATATAGGTGGTAGCATCTAAAAAAAAAAAACAAATAAACAACCAATAAGTTTCTGGAAATGTTTGACTTTAATGTTGAACTCATGTGAAGACCATTATTTACAGACAGTGTGACTTGGTGTGTTTTTTTTTACGTAAAGTCTTCTAGTACTTCAAGTATAACCTGTTTTTATTCCCCCTAATTAGTCTGGTTGGGTTCAAGAAAAAAAAAACAAAAAACAAAGGGAGAACTTTGTAAAATAACTTTAGACATTTCTTTTAGCTGCTTTACAGCCTCCGGTATAAGTGCATTTAAGTTGTGCTTAAAACACACGTTCCATAAGTTACGTTTCTAGAAAATAAACAAGGAGTGCCCATTACTGCGCCGACTGCACAGTCGCTCCCTGAGAATCCGTCCTCTCGTTCTCCATGTACGCCTGCACAGACCTCCACAGCGCCCGGATGTTCCCCTCGCCGAAACCCGTCGCTCCTCTGCGCTCGATCAGCTCCAGGAAGAAGGTGTCCTCAGCGAAGAGGGGCTTTGTAAACACCTGGAGGAGATATCTAAAGAAAAAAAAAACATAACAAATAGTTCAGGTTACATCTTTAATGTATATAACCTTGATTTATCCAAGTAGATCATGTTGAGATTTAAAAAAAAAACAAAAAAAATTTACATTTTGAAGAGAGACTTGGCCAAGAATGATAGCAACACAGGCTAATCTAAATACAAAGACATGAAAACACATTTAAGATCTTTTGAAAATGAAAAAAAACAAAAACAACTGAGAATATGATTTTAAATCAGTAAACAAAAAAAAAAAAAAAGAAGAAACCCGTTTTATAAACTAGCATAGAATAATCTTAAATAGATTCTGAGGGAGCTGCAAACTAAAGGGATTTTCTTCATGATTAGTGCCAATCTTGGGAACATTTAGTAAGATAAATATATGGATATATTACATTTATGTATTAATTTGCATCTCACTGAAAAATAAACCAGTTTTACAATTTGTCTGCTAAAAACCTAAACCCGATATAAATGAACCATTTGGTCAAAAGTCCAGACAGAATTAGCAAAGAGGCTTGTTGACAGCAACAAAAAGTCTTCTGATCTTTCTGCAGTTTGTAAAGCACGTATAAAGTGTAGATGAGATAACATCCCCATTAGATTCAGGTTTTTCTTCTATTTTTGTTATAGAAAACAGAATATTCAAAGGCTTTATCTAACTTAGAGCAAAAGTGGTTTGTGTTCTCATTGAACAGGTTGGTGTTTATCCCCGTTTAAACGGTTGTGGAGGATCTGCTAAAGGTTTTGTTTCTTCAGAAAGGATGAATGGAGAGGCCGCGGCTCCTGGACGGGTCCTACCTTCTGTTTCCACTGCGTTCTCTCTGAGGCGATGGATCCCGCTGCAGGTCTGTGTCCAGGAGAATGCCGTGCTTTGAAAGGATCCGGGGATTGTGTCCCGCTTCCTCTATTTCCCTCTGCTTCCCAACCTGCCAGAGCACAAACAGAGTATAAAATAATGGGATAGTTAGAGTAGGAATAAACTAGAAAATTACAATGAAAGATTTTCGCTAAAAAAAAAAAGGTTTTGCAAGGATTTACGTTTACCTATCTATCCTTTATTTAGCCTAAAATGTTCCACTAAGAAGCAGGATCTCCACCAACACAGAGTCCTAGTTATAGTTATCATAATAGTGCAACAAACGGGCAATACTTGCTGTGCAAGAAAATCTATCAACTAGAAAGTCAGAAACTAACCTTTATTTTAATGATAGCATTGAATAAAGTGAGTGAATGTTTCTTTGTCTCTTGCTGCGAAAGTGTGTAGCTATGAGTGATGCTAACCTCTGTGTAGTAGGCAGGAGGGGGGGAGAAAAACTGAACTCCAGCTTCAGCCATGGCGTGTGTAGAAGAAACAATGTCTTTGGTGTAGAGTGCGATGTGCTGGATGCCGGCGCCCGTGTGCTGCTCCAAGAAGGTATCCACCTGGTTGGGACCTGAAATAAAGAGAACGGATGCTCTCTGAAGCTCTTAGTTTAATAACATGGAGACCAGTCTGAAGTATCAGCTGCATTCTTCTACCTTGATGAGGAAGGGACTCAGCGATGACCAACTTGCAGTCAGGATCTTTCTTGTCCGTAAAGGGAAGAGTGATGCCAGCTTTGCTGCACTTCCAGTACTGCATGGCGGTGAGCCGAAGTCCGACGCCTTCCTGGTTTACGATAAAACCTTCGTCCACGTCTTCATGACTATAATAAACAAAAGGAAGTTTTAACCCTAAATAAATGACACCCTAATGCTTATCTGGTAAGTGCTCCATCAAAAAATAAAAATTAACTGTAAAGTGTATTATTCTACGTGGGATTCATAGATTTTTAGGAGCCACAACCTCAAAGGTATGGATACCCTGTAAGAGTTTGGTCATTTTTAATGCATTTTATTAATAAATCGCTGGAAGAATATCTGAAAAATCTGCCCAGTATTCAGACCCTTAAAAGAGTCAAAAGCTTCAACTATTGGTCAACACTATAAATCTAATGCTGACAGAAAAGCTGCGAAATGAAACCATTTTTTCGAAGATGTGCAAGGTCCTAATAAAGTTTGCTACATGAAGACTTTTAAAGGCTGGAGAAGACAAGATGCTTGAAATTTCCAGTAGGCAAGCGTGTCAGATTATGGCTTATTTTAAAGCATATTCATGTTAATACGGCCCAGAAAATAAACAAAGGGCACATATAACGTGTCCTCACCACTGTAGAGGGCCACTTAACACACGCTTTAGCTTCCAAATGAGCACTATAGCATTTTTTTAACAACTGGACCACAAGGTTTTGACAACACGCCACTGAAGCACTTGTTAAAGGAGACAGATCCTGAATCAAAAAAAAACCCGCATTAATATTCAACTTTTCATGTTATTTAAAACCCACAATTCACTGCAATTCCACTTCACTATTAACTATGTGCTATGTTGCATTGGCATACCACAACAAAATCTATCCAAAACACAAGCTGTGATAATATATTTAGGAAATTTAAAATTACTAATACAGTTGTGTTTAGCCTTGTTAGAAATATCTTAAAATCTACACAGTTGACTTTAAGAGAGAAATAAAGTCAATCTCAGATATAAGAAGTGTTATTTTTGATATTTTTATGTATATTTTGAATAGCTTTCTAGTCTATCAATTTAAACGAACTCTGGGGAACCCAAAACTACTTTTAAAATAGTTTAATAAATACGCAACAGTATCAACTTTTCGCCAGCAGATGGCACCAAAGCTAATCCCTCTGGTAAACACATAAGAATAGAGAGCAACTTCAAAAAGAGACGTTTTAACAAAATAAAATTGCAATTGACATGTGGGCGGAGAAACCTACAAATAATTTAACTGTATGCATGGAGGGAGCCTTTGACTAAGTTTCTAGTGATAGTCATAATGTAGAAACAACACAACAGCACTGGTAGAGCTGTGAGCTTTGGCCCATTAATAAACTGAGGGACATAGTAAGTTAAAGTGTGAGAATAAAGGAAAAAAAAACATCTATTTAGAGAAAATATTTTTTTATGCCAATAATATGATGGTGTGTAATTCTGGTGAGTCTGTAGTTAAAACGTATAGTCACCCCTAATGGTTTCTGATGTTATTAATTGCCATCCTGGGTAATCAACGATTTGACTGCGATTAAATACATTTTCTGTGGTAAAGAGAGTGGGTTTATTATATATTGCAACAGCTTTCCATACAATAGTTGAATTAGTTCTTACCTATCAATGAAAAATCTCTGAAAGCCAAAAAGCTTCTCATACCACCCCATAACCTGATGGGTTGACTTCCTGGGACAGGCATAAGTTATGTGATCAAAATGGGTAATTGGACAAGACAAGTCCTCCTTTTCCGAGCTCCAGTCCTTTTCAGTGACATTAAAACCTGGTAAAAACGTCCCTCCATATTTTGTCTTGTCAAGCAAAGTATGGCACACGTTTCCCACGATTGATTTAACCACCGAGTAGGTTACGACACCGTTTTCGTCCTCGATAGTTGTGGGTGGCCGAAGGAAGTCGCAGCCCATATGGCGGAGCACCTTGAATGACCTTTCAACATCCTCTACTTCAAAGCACACGTTACTGACAGAGTCCACCGGGTGGTGCAGGTGGACATCGTAAAGAAACGATGGATGACCCCTTTTGTATTTCTCCAAGTTGATCCGGTGAGCTTCAGTGGTGCGTTCATCGTTTCCTCCAGGCTGCAGCCATTCATTCAAACTCACGCCGCCCAGAGTGGGTCTCTCGTTCACAACGAACACAGCCGCTCCTTTCTGATAGACCACCTGCTTGGACCTGTCAGTCAATCTGGTTGCAAGCACATTAAATTTATATTTGGAGACTAGATCATTGGCTAACTTCTGCCCGTTAGAAACGTGGAGCGAAACGTGGTGTAACCGCCGCAAGCAGACTGCCATGTTTCCATGCTATAGTGACGGAGGGGTGCGCATCATTTCTAAGCCGGGGTAGGTGGAGTTTGCAGAGCGTGGCGGTTCTAGACACGATGTACCAGCATACTAGCAGGGCAATGGTGGGGACCTAGGTTTGTCACAGGGGGAAGGAAAAAATGAAACACAAATACCAGGACAATTGCTGATATTTTAAAGGGAGCCAACGAGCCACAGCTTCAAGTATCAGACACTTAATCTAGTAAAGGGAAACCATGATCCTATCTTGATTATTAAAGTAGATAACGATGAGTTTAACTCCTCCCATCCATTAGGTGGCACACTCGTGCTCACAAGCCCTTTTTCCAACCTTACCTCACTTTACTGTTGGTCAAACAATAGATTTGCCAGGTATATATAGGTACATCAATGCTAATGCTAATTGTTAGTTAACTAACAATTATTTAACGGACCCATACATTTATAAAACAATTATTTTATATAAATGTAATATTTTTGTACCAGGCTTGGCTTTCTCTGAATGTATTGTTTTTTGCACAGCAAATATATTTTGTTTATTGTATTTTCACCTCATCTCCAAATAACTAACCGATGTTACTTACAAAGGAACGAGAAGTCAGAAATTTCAACCAAGTAGGAATAACGATACTACAAAAGAATAATACATGGGTAAAGTAAAAGTAAAGAACAATAAAAGTAGTCCAAAAGTATTTTTGCCCCAAAATGAATTAAAGTAACAAGTTATTACCCACATCTGCTTTCCAAAAATAAACTTGCAAAATCACAATGAGGATTGGAATATTGGTTTAGGCAAAGAAATAATAAGATCTAGGAGTTACTGTATATCTTATGTGTTGTCTATTTTTGGAGGTTTGTTTTGTTTTCCTTTTTTCTTCTTTCCTGTCTGTATCTCTTTCTCTCTCCCCTTAGTTCTTATTCCCTCTTTCTTTCTCATTTCCCTATCCATCTCCGTATTTTTACTCCCTACAAAACTTCATATATAAGTACCAAGCAGAACCTTATAGCAACAGTCATAATGGTCTGCTTGTGAAAGCAAAGCTGTTGGGCTATCATCTAGCTCTGGGGTATCTATCCCCAGGCAACCCCCCCACACACACACACAATGAAAATAAATGAAATGTTGGCTTATAGATAAATCACAATGGAATTCTATCCTTTCACAACAACACTGCCAAATGTAATAGTGTAAGGGTTATTTGTGAGGAACATTTGTCTTTTCCTTATAATCTCCCAACACATTCCCCGGCAAACCATTAAGGAATGAACCCGCATAGCATATTTTGACAGGAAGCATGGCCTTTAAAAACACGTAGTGATGTACGTTTTAAACAGGAGATAGACATTTGAAAATCCGGTTGTCCTTGAAGGCGTCACGGCACTTTTATTTTTTATCCAATCACAGAAAGCTTAGCCAGATGATTGGTGACGACGCCAGGCTTGCGTTTATTTTGGCTGTGCTTTTCATTTGTCTGTCTGTCGCCGCCGCCATTAAACTAGACGGTGGCAGTTGTGAACCATGGAGAGCTGCGATTTTGTACCGTAAAGTTGTTGTCGTCGGAGGCCTCTGCTTTGTTCTGAGACTCGCCGCTTTGTTCGCAAAGGTGAACATGTGAGAGACAAAAGGGGTCGACATATTTCTTACAGGGGAAAGGTTTGATTGAGCTGGATGAGGAGGAGGTGGTGGCGGAGGAGGGGGGCACAGCAGGACGGGAAGGGTTTGTTGTGGTTTTCATCAGCTTTCAAGAGGCCAACGCCGTCACCAAACGGTAAGAAAGTGTTAATACTGGCCATATTAGGGAGCGTTTTTAATGGTTTCGCCGTAGCAGATGTCCGCTGGTGGTTTGTTGCTATGTTTGCTAACATTCATATGCTACAAAGTTAGCTTGCCAGCTAGCAAGCAAGCTTATGTTGATTACTGGAAGATTTTAATAGGGAATCTGCAGTTACACACCCCCTCCGATAATGAACAACTGCTTTGCTGTTTTAGCCACGTAGAACTTAAAGGCTGTCATATTTTAGTCAAAAAATACACTATAAATGCAAAACGTGTAATGGTTCGTACACATTTATCAGGGTTTCAAACTCCATACTCATAATAAGACATATAGCAGTTGGTCCTTTAGTTAGTTCTTGGATAGATCTGTACATACTGATTAAAAAAATTGAGAAAATAAAATGCTCTGTATGTTTAAATTGTACTAGATTTTATCATGTAATACATTTCCTCGAACGCATCACTTTCCTGTGTGGGAAAGGTTTAGTGGCCCTCTTTAAGTCAGCTGAGCTGCAGTGTACAGCAGCAAGACCTAGAAGGGGATTGGATTACTTTGTTTAAAAAAAAAAAAAGAAACTTTACTCATGCTTGCTGATATTTTCTCTTCTCATTAAAGATGTTTTATTTTAATCTGGGAATGATGTGACTTAAAACTTAAGCAGCTTGGGAAGCTGTAGATTTTAAACTTTGTCCAGAACTAATTCAGGCTGTTTTGAGTTATTTTACCATTAATTTCAGGAAAAATGATCAGCGGAACCCTTTCAAGCTTTTGCTGTTGGCAAACAACTGGATTTTACTTTATTTTTTCTTTGACAGACGCATAGAAAAGTTGCAGGATTCTGTTCCTAAAGGACTGGAGTCAGACTTTCCTGCTAGAAAATCTAATCTGTAACGGACTATGCAAGGTTATTTGTGTCTGATATCTGATTGAAATAAAAGTTTTTAAGTCTTTTTCTTTTGCTTTCATGTGTAGCTGGAGTTTAATCACCAGAGAAAAGAAATCCACAATGACGGAACAAAAGGTGAAGTGGGCCTGTGACTACTGCACCTATGAGAACTGGCCATCTGCAGTCAAGTGTACAATGTGCCGTGCGCCGAGGTTAATGGGTCCCATTATCACAGAGGAGCCTTATAGAAATACCCCGGAACTCGATCCTGGTCCAGAATGGGATCCCGGTAGAACTGAGAGTGGAAGCAGTCTTCTTATCTGCCCGGACTCCAGCGCCAGACCCAGAATCAGGACGACCAGCGTGGCTGAACTTGCCAATAAGTGGTCCTGTCAGATGTGCACGTATCTGAACTGGCCGCGCGCCATTCGCTGCACGCAGTGCCTGTGTCAGCGTCCCAGAACCAGCAGCCCCACAGAGTCTCCGCAGACTTCAGGCACCAACGCAGACTGCCGCCCCACTCTCCACTCTCCTGTGGGGACGTGTGAGGAGTACAATGACAGAAACAGGATTAACACCCACCAGCAGCAGTGGACGTGTACAACATGCACTTACCAGAACTTACCCAGATCTACAAAGTGTGTGATGTGTGACTTACCTAAACCTAACAACCAGGAAGCATTAGGGCTCCCAGAGCCTGCAGGGTCCTCTCCCTTGATCATTGAGCAGGATGTGGCGAGGTGGAGGGGCAGCTGCAGTGGCAGCCAGGTCCAAAGGAGATCCCCTCCTGTAGCTAAGAGAGAGGACTTCCAGAGGATAGAGGTGGCAGCTGGAGCCATGAGCACAGAGGAGCATGAGGTTAACTTTAAGAAGCTGAAGCAGATTAGAAACCGGATGAGGAAAACTGACTGGCTCTTTCTGAGTGCTTGTGCTGGTAAGTTTTTACTCTTCTTATCACACTTTACGTTCAGTTGGTATTATTATTCACTTCATGATCTATTTCTAGTTTATTTTAAAATCTATATAGTTAACATTGGTCAAACCGATGCATACATTCCCTGTTAAAAGTCTCTTCTAGAGGTTCTTGCAAGTCCTAAATTAGTTTACATTTATTTAAGTTTCTAAAACGGATCAGACTTTTCATTTGAGTTCTCAAATGTTTGGCTTAGTGGTGGACAGAGATTCTGAATGCCATCCCAGAACATTAACTTTGGTACCCCCTCTGATTAAGGAGCAATGGTTCAAACGGATCAGGAACAGTTTAAACGGTTTTTTCATTAAAACTGGAGGAAAAAATGCTCCTGCTTCACAATCAGCCTTTTGAAGTCTGATTGAAATACGCACCAACCAACATTAACAACCTGGAACAATGAGAAGAAAAGAATGTTTAGAAGAGTCCTTTTTAAGGCTCTTGATTTTAAAAATACTATACCACTCATCTAAAAAATAGTGGCAGCATCATGCTGTGGGGCGTTTTTGCAAACCAGAAATCGGATGATTGGATTTTTGTCTAATTCTGTAAAACAAATCAGCAGCTAAATAATTGAATTGTTTTTACTACGGTGTTATCTGCCAGCCTAAAAAAATAGAACTGATCAAAATATTATTAAAAGCCTAAAATTAAAATATGATTTAACCTTGTAATTATTGTAAAATGCAGACATTTCAATCCCTGGTGGTTCTCTTACCTCAAGGTCTGTCTGGAGAGACAGAGATAGCCACGTTTTATTTTTATTGTAGACAAGCAGAGATGTTAAACTGGGGAGGGGGGGATAAAATGTGTCCCTTTTCACCCTTTAAGCCCAGTGTGCTCTCAGTGTAGCGCTGAGAGCATCTTTGAGAAACTAGGAGAGTGTTTGCTACCAGCTGGGAAACACTTGGCTGTCTGGGCAGAGCACTGAGATCGGAGCCTGTGACCGGATTCTCTCCTGGCTGGGAGTCAACACACCCTGTAAACAGAGGGCCTATGTCCTGAGTGTGGACCTGCAGGAGACGAAAATAGCCTCCACAGAACACAAGAAACTGTCAACAAACAAACCTGAAAGTAGAGCAACACGTGGTCAGTAGTGCACTTCTGACCTTTGCAGCAAATATTGCTGCTAAGAAGTAGTTCTTTCAGGCTTTTTTTTTTTTTTTTTTTTTTTAACATGCATATAGACAGCTATCTGGTTTGCCAGTTCTTTGTACGGTTTCTCAGCTGGAGGTGTTTGAAAGAAGCGACGCAGGTTGACCAAGGCGTCGAGCATTTCCTCTGGTGTTAGAACAGAGTCTCACTTCGCTGTGAGGCTTCCTCATACTTGTGCTTTGTTAGACCTCTGTAGGCAGCGTGAATCACCAAGTCCCTTTAAGTCAAGCTTCCCCTCTACAGAAACCAGATTCTTTCTTGTTCTTTTTGTAGTTTTTCTGTTTTGGTTCACAGAAACTGTAAATGGTGACACTCGCCGCTGCAGCTTTTGTAACTCCTCAGTTTTATCCTCCTAAACTTTCAGCCAGGGCTGATCTATAGAACCATGACTATATAGTGATAGATGACTGATCAGAATCCATAAAAAAATATGTCTGATAAAGTGTTCTGCTCTCTAATTTTACTGAACTCCTGCCCATAACTGCACTGCATTTTGGGTAATGTAGGCAGAGGAAAGAATTTAGCTTCTCAAAATCTCACGGCCAAACTCACTCAGGGGTTCCACCACACGTTAACGCCACAGTTCGTCAGCGCCACGGATTCAATATTCGAGCGGAGCGCCGCCGGGGGGGAGACTCAGATCACGTGAGAACCTCATCACACAGTAGAAATATCGTCGTATCATAAAGTGGTGTTTTTTCACCTCCAAAATAAACATTTTGTGTTCCATGGTGTCCTATGAGAGGAAATTCTTCGGTGGTTCTGCGCTTGAGCCGCAGGTATCGTTGTTATGTTTTAGAGTAAAATGCGATCCACAGTCTGCACATGTAGCCTAGTGTTTAACTTTGAAACTCCACCGGATCCATTTTGCTTTTTAGTAACTTACTTCCTCTCTGAACGATCGTCTCTACTGCAACTGATGAAGACTTGAAGCTTAAAGTGTGAAAAATAGAACAGCCGCGTATTTTAGGGAAGCGTCCAGTGGACCACTCTTCTGGGACGCCTCCAGGACGATCCGTGGCGTTAACTTGTTCGGTGGAACCCCGGGGTAAACAAAAAGTTGGTGGTTGACCTATTTTTCAAGGTTAGATTTAAATAAGGTTAAAATGTAACTTTAGCCTTATTTTACCGCTGGTCCTTATGTGGAAAAAAACAAAAAAACAACATAAATCTCAAACTAGATCTTATTAATCGAAATCAGAAACTGATAAAGTTGCTTAAAAATCTGCGTTTAGTCCAACAGAGGAACTCTGTCAAATCCTGAGGAGCAGATCTTTAATGGGTTCAATGAGGAAATTGTTTTTACAAAGTTATTTTATTTATTTTATTTTCCAGCGTCCCAATTTGGATGCTTGATTAGGAAATGCGTCAGCAGGTCAGATTGTTTTATAATATCGCTTCATAAACTGACTGCTAGGCAACTCCAATCCTTTTTCTTTTTAACAGACATCTACTTTAAAAGGGCTTTGAATAAATGTTCTTTTTTTTTTTCTCTCCTTGACGTAAGAGAACATGAATATATCGTTAATAGTTCAGCCTTAAATTTTATATATTTACACCGTTCATTTCAAATGTTCTGGACAAGTTTATTTCCATAACGAATGAATATATAAATGTTTGCTGTTTTACCATTAAGCTGCTAAAATAACACAATATTAACTTCTAACTTTCATTTATACAAGGCAGGTTAACTAACTTATGTTAATCAATTTAAACTGAGGAAAGTCATCAGTTTTGCAGGTTGTTCTTCGGCTGTGGTGCCGTCGCAGAATGTATCAGCCAGAATCATTCAGTGTCTGGTTATAGATGAGTGTTTACAAAATGTCACCCAGTGTGTGTAAGATGAGACCTGATGGCTCTGGGGTTAGATTTGTTCACAGCGGCCGTCCTGTTTCCAGGCAGAAAGATTCTCCTCATAAAAGGAAGCCTGTTTAAACTGGCTGGCACTGGGCTGCTGCACCTTTCACTCATCACAGATGTTAGACCACCGGGTCCAGAATTAGATGGAAACACTCAACTTTAGCTATGTGACGGCTCTGCATTTATGCTATAGTTTAGGGTGTTTCGCCCGACAGTTTGAATTAAACTTTAAACAAGCAGAGCAGTGCAGCATCAGGATCAGGGTGGAAAACTACACAGAATGAAATATTTTAGGCATTTATTTATCATAAAATGGGTTTATTATTGCATATATATGATGATTTAAAAACCCAAGTTCAATGTCTATGGAAAATTACAAAACTATAAAAGTATATATTTTTAATGGAGATATCGGTACTGGACATCTGTAAGGCCTTAGATAGTTGTCCAGAAGATACTTTGCAACCTTCACAAGGAGGTAAGGTCACAAGCTTTATTGTTGAAGATGCTAGTTGTTCAGTGCTGAATCCAAGCTTATTTAATGGAAAGTTGAGTGGAAGGAAAACCGCTTATTTGTAAAGGTACACTGGCTTTAGTGAAAACTTCTCAGTAGCTTCAAAAGGAGCAGAATGAAGCAGGAGTTGATGAGTCAAGAGGCACTAAACGGATTCCACACGTGGGTTATAAATATTTGATTCTTTATGTCCAGACAAACCTTATGATTTCCTTACCTCTGTGCAGGTGTAGTAGAAGGAGACCTGGCTGCAGTGGAGGCCTACAAGTCATCGAGCGGCGATATTGCTCGGCAGCTCACTGCTGACGAGGTGCAGCTGCTCAACCGGTCTTCAGCATTCGATGTTGGCTTCACCCTGGTCCACTTGGCCATCCGCTTCCAGAGGCAGGACATGCTGGCTATCTTATTGACAGAGGTAAGAATTTAGACCTGAGGTTATACTCTTTACCATATAGACTGAAGAAGTTGATTAAAAAAAATCATACTATTTCATAAACAATTTTCTTCATGTTTTTTTTTTTTTTGAAATGATAAAATGGATAAAGGCTTTTGTCTGTTACCATATATTGTTTTCAGATGTTCAAACTGCAGATTTATATTGGTTTTGGTTTTCTATTTTCCTAAGGACTATAATACAAACTCTTTGGTTTTCTTTTTTCAATTGAAACAAACATAGAAAGATCTGTGCTTTGCAGTGGGACTGAAAGCCACTGCTGCTGCGTTTACCTTTACTTTAATCATAGTTCATATTATCTGTTGTGTATATATTAAAACAATGTTATCTGTTCTGCTGTGCAGGCTGGTCATGAAGTTTTAGCTTTGCATTGTAGCCATGCCAGCTGTTTGTTTATGTTTGTTGTGTTTACTTTTATTAGTCTGACCTAGTCATATGTGGGACTCTATTTCAATTAATGGGGAACAGAAACAGAAATAAGATACTCATCCTTAGCAGGAGCCTCTCTATATGCGCTGAAGTCGGTGTGACATGGAGAAAAAAAATCAGACGGGGGAATAAAAAAGTCGGTCGCAACTGGTGTGACCCGAGCTTAATTTGACAAACACTTCATTATGGCTTCCTTATTCCCACAGCTTGGTAATAGGATGTTTATAATGCTCTTCATGGATTCCATGGAGGATTAGTCTGACTTCAGTCACTTCTTCTGAATGAACAAACGTTTACAGAGTTGGTATTTCCTATAAACAGAGTTTGCAATGATAACGAACAAAGAAGGAGAATTCATGCAAAGTTTAAGACTAATTAAGCAGCCTGTTCTGGCTCCTTAAGAAGCCATTACACATATTTGTATATTGTTTGTAAGTTAGACAGTATTAGCTTTCTTATTGATATGTTTTGACATTTTATTACACGGTCTATTTTTTTTTTAATGGTTTCATTTTAAATATTCTGTAGATCAGTGGCGATTTCTCATTGAATACTAGCGAGGCTAAACCTCCCCTGTACATTTAACATTATTGGTAAAATAGGCATCATAAAACTTCATAAATGCAGTCATTAAACTGCATTAAATATGTGCCTAAATTCACCTAAATTCATGTGTATGTTGAGCATTAATCCAATGTTGAGCTCTTGCACGCCATCTCTCCTCCACTCTGCAGCAGCATGAAGCTGCCTGTCAGTCTCTATGATAAATTCCTCTCCAGGTCTGAGTCTCCGTCTATTGAAGTAACCGACAAGAAAGTGGAGGGGATTTAATTAACACCATTGTGCCCTGTGTTTCAGAGAGCAGCTGCCGTCACTGCTGTCGACAAATATGGATATTTCCTTTTTTTTTTTGTTTATTTATTTTCATCTCTTTAATGTCAATGTTACAAAGGTCATTTGGGCAAATTAATTGGTGCCAAGACGATGCACACTGTGTCCTGAAATAATCTATATATGGATAAACTCTGGATATTTGGATTGAACCCCAGAACACAGTCGTTGTTAGCTCTCCAAAGGCTCAGACCCTCTATGCATCTTATAGTCCTCCAACTACATCTTAGCTCTATAATTTATTGGCTTTACATAGATATACAAATTAAATTGAGTTAAAATAGTATCATTTTTTCTGAACCTTTCTTTGCTACCTGAAGCATGAAAAAAATCAGGTTGTAATAAATGCTTTGTGCTGCTTGGCAGAGCTGCTATCACCCCCTACAAAACTAGAAATGAGAAGTTGGCCGTTGAGCTCAGTTGGATAATTTTGACCTTGATCCATTGGATTTGTTTCCGCTCAGCGAAAACACCAGAAGTGTCACCATGTCATTCCTACAGCAACCGTTGATCAGTGTAGACGTTGAGCTATAAAATACAGTAATAGTTAACTGTGGACATCAGTATTAGAGGAAGGCAAAGTCGGTCCTGAGAGGGAGAGGCTGTACTTTCTGTAATGTTGAAACATTTCTGTGTTTGATTCTGGTTCAACTAAAAACAATTTAACAGAGGAGAGTAAAGTTGCTCTTTTTTTTGATGTGTTTGGGTTAATGGATAGAGACTAAATCTCGGGAGGATCAATGCAGTGATCCTTCCTGTTTTTCTGTGGCTTTACCTTAATCCTCTGAGAGTCACTTTATCGAGTTATTCGGTTATGATCAAACAATCCAGCACAATTTCTCACTTTCTCAGGGTTAACAAACAACTTTTGTGTATTTTTCTTTTTTTTAACTTCTGCATCATTAAAATATATTCCAATAGAAATATGTTTCCTGGACAACTATGTTTAAATTTTGAGTAAACTGCATTTATGGATGTAAGAAACATCCGTTTATCTACAGTTCAAGAGATTAATCTGCACATTTTATTACTCAAGGCAGTGTTGGCCCAAAATCAGACCCTTTTTTTTTTTTTTTTTTTTTTTTTCTTTATTTATTTTTATTTTCTGTTTATCTTAGTTTAATCAAATGCTAATAAATAATTGGCTAAATTTGTATTGGCAGGTTAAAGCTTAGAGAAAAGCAGTTGTACAGGATTAGAAGTGATTAGTGTTTATAACTGATGAAAATTATGACCAAAACAAAGTCATTTCCATCGGTTGAGTGTCCCGTTCTCGTTGAAGGTGAATCAGCAAGCAGCGAAGTGCATCCCCTCCATGGTGTGTCCCGAGCTGACAGAGCAGATCAGGAGGGAGATTGCAGCGTCCCTTCATCAACGCAAAGGAGACTTTGCCTGTTACTTCCTCACCGACTTGGTCACCTTCACTCTGCCTGCAGGTAATCATGACATCCTGATCATTACAGGGATGATCTTTTGTTTCCTATATGGGCCAATAGATGCGTGCATTTTTTTATCTTTGAGTTCATCATTAACATAAGTGGCAACCACAATAAAACTTATACAGCTGGTGTTAGATTTCATTTTCAGAATTTGCAACGTTTAATGTCTATTTTGTTGGCAAATTAGTGGAACTGAACCCAGTCTGGTCGTCTGCTCTGGTCTAGAGCTTCCCTTTATAAATGCTGTCAACAGTCTGGATTTTTTAACAGCGAAATGATTTTTTTGATCACTGCTTCTTTGTTTTTTTTTTTTTTTGTTTTTGTTTTTTTTTTGTATGTCTGCTTCTGTCTCCTTGAACCCCAGTCGGCTTCAGCAGAAGGCTGCTGGTTCTGCTGGAGGTTTCTCTCTGTTAAAAAGGAGTCTCTCCTCTCCACATTGATGCTGGGCAAGGGGGATTGCTGCATAGTTAATGACAAAATGCTAGTGAATGTTTGCTGTCATTAGACAGTCATCCAGGAGGAGTTATTCCTGCAAAGTCAACAACTGCATGCAAAACAGCTGGTTTCCCTCGATGGAAAACCTTGAAACAGTCTGACTTTATTATGATTATTGTTATGATTTATTATGATTGAATTGTTCTCGTGAAGTGCCTTGAGATGACATGTTGTGAATTGCTGTTGTACAAATAAACTGAATTAACTGGGGTTTTATCTTTTAACAGGCATAGAGATGAGGTTTGAGGGTAAACAAAAAAAATATTTGTATTTTAGGTTGATTCTCATTAACCTCTTTGGTTCCTCATTCCTCTCTCATGTCTTCATCCTTTCTTGGCTAACTTCTGCTTCATCTCCTAAGAATTTTAATGTTTATTTTTCCTTTAAAAAAAAAAAAGCAAAAATGTAATTTGTTTGCTCTTTTAGCTTGTGGCGGCTCGCTCTTCCTATCTCCATTGGCTCCTCTGTCTGCTATCTTTTTTTTTTTTTTTTTTTTTTTTTTTTTTTTTTTTTTTTTTTTCAGGCGACAAAAAAACACTGTTAAACTTTTTTTTTTTTTTTTATGCCTGCCATCTTTCTGCACTAAGGGCTCTCCTGGGTCTGTGGGCCTGTTCCTCTGAGGGGGGGCCCTAGACCCAGGAGGATAGTGTATGAATGAGGAATGAAAGAATGTGTTTAGTGTTTGCCTCAGTGTGCGTCTCCATTGAGTGCCTGTATATTTCTGTATCCGTGTAAAGGTGGGATTGCATGAATGTGCATGTCAGGTTGTCTGCCTGTCATGTTGAGTGACCTGGAGTGCCTTTGGATATCGGAGGCTCTCGAAGCCTCTTGTTGGTCTAATGCCCTCTGGGGCCAGTCTGGGGCCGCCCGCACCTGCTATTGAGCATATTTTCCTTCTGAATAAACTTTGTAAATCCTTTATACATGAGCATGCCCATGGATACACACTATGGGGACTTGGTTCCAGGTGTTCACTCACACAAACTAATACTAATACTAAGCTGCAGCTACAGATTTATACCAGTCTGAATAATATTGTGGAATAACCATAGATTTTGTCTTTCGCACACATGGATTTCTAAGGGGTACCCGCTGTTCTTAAAGCTTTATTTGATATTTACTTTGGTCGTCTGTTGTCTTTTTGCTCTTATCTTCTTTGTTTTCTCACGTGATTCATACGGGTGTAGAAGCAGACTCTTAGGAGTTAATGTATAGCTTCTGTGTTCTCTATTTTTGCTGTTTTGTTTTGATCTTTTCTCTTTTCATCCTCTCTTTCCTGCCTCTATCTCTTTCTCTCTCCCCTTAGCTCTTATCCCCTCTTTCTTTCTCACCTTCCTGTCTGTTGTTTTATTCCCTAAATAATTCTCAATAAAGTTTCATGTACAAGCTGAACCTTATGACAGTATGTCTACATAATGGTCTGCTTGTGAAAGCAAAGCTGTTGGGCTATCATCTAGCTCTGGGACATCTATTCCCAGAGCCAGATTAGCAAAACGGGAAACGCAAACAACAAACAAAGCTTTTGGTTTTCATTGGCTCTGGAATGGATATCAGATTGCTGAGGATATTTTCACTCTATGCATTTCCTATTTTTCATCCGGTTTTCTCAATGAGGTTTGCTATTTTGGTGAATATACAACTATGTTTCACTATGTGATTAGAAATCATAACGGTCTGTCTGCATTTCCTCCAACATACCTGCTCTTCATGGGTCTGGTTTTACTCTTTAACAATCCCTCTGCAGGCCAAGGTTAATACTTCTTTGGTGCTTTTGACCATTGACTGGCCTAAGGAGAAGTCGGTAATCTCCTCTCTGGGTTTTTTTTGCTTCTGACATCACCCCCCCCCACCCACCCCCCCCCAAGGGATCCGTGCTTAAATGGCTTTCATTTATCAAAAAGTGTTGTCAGAAACTATGTTTTTTATTTCTTAGCAATGGTTGAGGCAGCTGCAATTTTTTCGATTACAGATGGTTTGTTTTGTCTGGTTTAATGCAGAGAGACAGATCTGCTCAGAGAGGAGCTGACATGTTCAGAGGAATGTGGTTAACTTGTAAAGCAGAAAAACAAATATTCAAAGATCCAAATTATTACTAGGCAAAAAAAATGATTTGCAGCCATCTAAAATGATTATTTTTAGACAGGTTTGGTAGAACTCTGGTCTGTTATAACTGAAGAACAAATGGGACATTTATTCTGTTTAAGAAAATTAAAATAGTCTTTGTTCCTGATGAGGCTGTTCTGCTAAATTCTGTATTAGGATAAAATGGCTTTGGCTGATATGACAAACAGGCAGCATCCTCTACATTTAAAGCTAGTTTTCACACATAAAAACAAAACATTACTTCCTATATCTGATGTCCTATTAGAGTGAGGCACAGTATATGTTTTCAGAGACAGTCTGGTGTTAGAGGTGAAAGTAATCCTGGTCTGAATGTCCCGGGTTGGATGGTGTCGACATGTCAGGGCTGCCTAATGTTATGACTGAATTAACCTTCACTTTGCTTTGAAGAACAAGCAGGGTTCCTATTTAGATCTGATTACTGGCTTTAGTGCTGGATGGGACTCTGTGCCTTTATGTGATGCCAATTATGTTGCTGTAGAAGGATTTGACCTGAGGCCAGCTGCAGTTTGTTCAGTGTCTCTGAGAAAGCCATTCAAATCAGCTCTGATCCATAGAATAACCAACTGTGTTCTCGCTCTCTGTGGCCTCAGCTCAATACAACCTTAAACACAACTGCTGCATTGAGCTCCAGTGTTCCCAGTGTATCATTGACTAAATGTCAGGAGGGGAATGGAACTGCAAAGGCCATTCCTCCTCTGCAAATCATTATGTAGCTCTTCACTTACTGCACAATTACTGCAACAATGGTCATAAAAACGAATGTTTCTGCTCTGGCAGATATCGAGGACCTGCCCCCTGCTGTTCAGGAGAAGCTGTTTGATGACATGCTCGATCGAGATGTACAAAAAGGTATTCATGATTTCTTTATTTCATATAAAAAGATGATATCTACACAAAGTTAAAGCTGATGCAATAAGCTGCCTGTCAGTTTAAGAAATCTGAAAAGAAAAATAAACCAGACTTATTATTTTTTTTTCTCTTCAGCTGCTTCAGAGTCCTCTGCTTCATCCTGACTCGATTTTCTAATTTGGTTGATTAAGCTTCTTAGCTTCCCTCCTACACACTGAAACAATGTGTCACGGCACCGTGTCTCTGTGGATGCTGGAGAACATTAGTTTTGCTCTGTGTCTTGCACACAAATAAAGGGAGACGGGTTTAAATAAATAAATGAAAAGCTTTATGATCATAATGCAAAAAAAACAACCAGAGGAAGGCTTAATTAGATGAGAGGAAAAATAAAAGTTAAAGCCTGGTTTGATGAAGTCTTCATCACTTTACAGTTTTGTTTTTATTTACCACTAATTCTTTGTTTTACCGTAGAGCTGGAAGAAGAGTCTCCGGTTATTAACTGGTCGCTGGAGCTGGGAACACGTCTGGACAGCCGTCTCTACGCCTTGTGGAACCGCACCGCCGGAGACTGTCTGTTGGACTCGGTTTTACAGGCTACCTGGGGGATCTATGATAAGGACTCGGTCTTTCGTAAAACCCTCCATGATAGCCTGCACGACTGCTCTCACTGGTGAGAAACAAGACGACTGGGAAAATCATTTAGATTTTTTTTTTTTTTTTTTTTTTGCAAAAATGATTTTAATCATTTTATTTTAAAATGAAAAACAAAACGGTTTCTTCCAATGTTAATCCTTCTTTAGCTGCTTTTGTCAGAAGTTAGACCAGCTGACGTTCCTAGAACAGCATATTTATGTCGAATCCAACTCTGACATTTCCAAGTGGTTCTTCAGCAGATGATGATAAAAAGTAAAAAAGATGCAACAGAGCAGCTTTGATGTTCTTCCTTTAGCCTTTCTGTTGACCAATGAAAATCTCTTCCAGCGTTTAGGAATCATTTGACTGACATTTTAATCCTCGCTGGTAGTAAACGACAGAGTTTTTTTTTTTTTTTGTGTGTGTAGTGTTTGGGGTTAGAGTTTGCTGTTTATTAATGTCTAGAAGAAGAAAAACCTCAATCAATGAAGAATCCTGATCACCTGTATTCTCTAAATCGTGTCAGACTTCCTGTTCGGTTCTAGATTAAACCCACTCGGCCCTCCTTCATTGATCCTCAGTGATTTGAATGAGCAAACTACTAGAAAACAGCTTTAACATTTTTATTAACTACATTTCAACTTTTAAATAAACTTTGTATAGAATTGTTTTGTTATCAGTTTAAAAGTAACATTTTTTTAGACATTACCTTTGACATTTTCCTATTCAGTTTTACCAGTGTGATCTTTTTATGCTAACTTTTTAATTTTCCATCTTTACCAATGTTTTTCACCATCACCTGCTATACCTAAGTAGTTGTTGATAGCATCCTTTCCTTTTGTTTAAAATACTTGGTTTATTAAAGTATACTGGCTATGTATTGATTCAGGTTTAGCAGGCAGCATGTTCTTTTTGCTGGCCTGCTGCTGGTTATTTACCGTCACACCAGATTCCATATTAAGATTTGATGATTTGGGAAGAGATTGAACCAATGTGATTTTTAATTTGCACATGAATCAGGTGCAAATCTTTTTAATTCAATCACAGCTTCCTGCTGTGGAAAAGAAACCGACTGGAGAACACTGTGGCAACATGTTTTTGATTAGCAGGCCCTTGTTTGATTAGAAAAAAGAGCAAATGTAACCTTTTTTTTTTTTTTTTTTTTTTTTTCTTGAATATTTTCCAGGTTTTACAGTCGTTGGAAGGAGTGGGAGTCTTGGTACTCCCAGAGCTTTGGTTTACATTTCTCTCTCAGAGAAGAGCAGTGGCAAGAGGACTGGGCTTTCATCCTGTCCTTGGCCAGCCAGGTAAAAATATCGTGTTATCACTGCTTGATGTTTTCTATATCGAGGGACATTTTAACCAGGATGTTTAAGGTGCCTTTTTTGAAAGAATTGATCACAAAAAAAGTTAATTTATAGAGAAAAAAGAAACTAAAACCAACATGAGGACCTTGGTGTGCATTTGTATTAACCGTTTTCTTGTTTTGTTATGACCTACTTCAAGTTCAGACCTTAAGCCTACTGAAAATCTTTCAAACGTCTTATTTTTCCGTTTCATCCTTTCTAATGTCGCAATCAAAAAATGCTTCATGCTACAAATAAAAGGTAACATTATAAATTGGAACCCTTTTAAAGCTTCAATAATAGTTTTTTTTTTTTTTTTTCACAGGATTTTTACCAACAATCTGTAGTTTGTAGGTTTCTGTCTGTTTACCAACTGTTTTTCTAATTCATGCCAGTAATACTAAGAGATGTTCAAAGAGCTGAGGTGGATTAATGGAGTTATAAGGAACAGGGCTGCAGATTGACGGCTGATCTACTTGTGACACACCTGCTGAGGCAGCATTACTTCTCAGCATGTCGCTTTGGGATCTAGCCAAGCCACTACTGACAGTAAACACAAACGTAGCAGAAGCTTTGGTTAGACGTCCCCCACTAAGGCTGAGTGTCTGATGGTCGATGATGGTTTATGGCACCTCTCTGCTCTTTTCCATAGAATCTTTTTGATGCAAGTTTTGCGTTTGGTAAAAGTTACATAATCTGCTGTGTGCTTTTCAGTTAGTGCAAATTCAAGATGATCAGGTTAGAAACCAGAACTGCTGTTTGGCTGCAAATATCACAGACTCGTTCTGAGTTGCATTTATAGATTTATTATTAGCATTGCAGTCTCTTGTTCAGCTCTGTGCATTTTCTGTTCAGTTATAATCTGAACTTGAAATAAAACAGCTTAAAGATTATAGAACTATAATATTCTTCTCTTAGAACATTCATTATGTTTTGCCTCTTCTCCTGCTTCATAAAAGGACTAAATTAATATTGTTTATTTTAATGATCTGTAGTCTAATGTGCCAGACCAAAGACTGATCGTTTAAAGATCCAGCCTTTTAACGTCTTACAATGAGGCACTAGAAGATCTTCTAACACCAGTCAACAGTGGGGAAGTTGTTACTGAGTGAACTTGGCGCATGTCTGTACTTTAAGAGTGGTGCTTGATATACTAAAGACAAAGCCCAGATATTTATGAAGCTGTTTAAACCAAAATTATCCTGAACTATTTAGTCTTTTGTTTGCTTTCTGTTCAGTCAGCTAGAAATGTTAACAAAATTTGTAATAACTTATGTTGTAAGTTTTATATTTAGCATCTAAGGAGAAATTTGGCCACATATCTCAATCTTTCACGGTAGTCTAACTGTTTTTTTTTTTTTTTCTCTCCCCCCCCCTCCCTCATCTTATTTGGTCCTTCTTCTGGCTACCGTTGCTCAACAGTTTAATAACACAGACTCCAGCATTCACTCTTACTGTTTAAATCATTTTTAAGCAAAGCTTTCAATGAACTCATCTAAGTAACATTCACATCGACTATTACTGCCGTAAACGCCGCTGTGTGACGCCGGCGTTCTCCTTCTGCGTGTCGGGGTTGTTTCGTCGTCCAGAGCCGTTCACACAGCTACAGTTAAGCAATATTTGCATAAACGGAGAACTGTGGAAAATTGACTTGGAAAAAGTGTCTAAAGATCCTTAAAATGAATATTGAAACCCTCCTTACACCCCCCCCCGGTAATGTCAGGAGGACCAGGCCAGTTGTTCACCTGTTCTTAGTGTTGATGACTCTTGTCTCTGCTGCTTCCCTTCAGCCTGGGGCCAGCCTGGAGCAGACCCATATTTTTGTTCTCGCACACATTCTTCGAAGACCCATCATAGTCTACGGAGTGAAATACTACAAAAGTTTCCGTGGGGAAACGTTGGGATACACTCGTTTTCAAGGTAAACAGACTTTGCAACCATGTGGGTGTAAGTTCTTTTCTGTTTGTATATAACGTTCATTTAAAAAAAACAAAAAAAAAACAAAAGCGTTGCTGTTATTTTAATCAGGGAAGGAAGTCAGGATTACTTTTATTTTAATTACTTTCTTTTGATCAGTTTTCACACTGCGGATAAAACAAAACATTTTCAGATTATCATCACGTAGCAGAAAGTTATGTGATCTGATAAGCAGAAGGTAAACTGGTAGAACTGCATGAACACATCAACGTCCAAAGACATTGTTGAGCCGTAGAGCAACAGGGTGTGAATATGCTTCGAACAATCCACTGTTTGTTTCCAGTCAGCGGAAAAACTCCTGATATCAGAAGTGTTGCTTTGCCTCCTGACTCTCGCACACAGTTAAAGTGCTCAGAGGAACAGCCTGTTTGTTGCAGGGGCGCCAGGTTCAGCCCCTCCCAGCTTGTCTGACTTGTTTCTGTGTCTTTAGGTGTGTACCTTCCTCTGTTATGGGAGCAGAGCTTCTGCTGGAAGAGCCCCATCGCCCTGGGCTACACGCGGGGACACTTCTCCGCCCTGGTGGCCATGGAGAATGATGGTTACGACAATCGTGGTGCAGGCGCCAACCTCAACACGGATGATGACGTCACGGTCACCTTTTTGCCGTTGGTGGACAGTGAAAGGAAGCTACTGCACATCCACTTCCTGTCTGCTCAGGAGGTGAGCGTTTATAGGACATGTCTCCTTTAAAGTCCAATATTTGATTGGTTTGATTTGTTACAGCTTCAGAGTTTTACTTTTTCTACTTTTGTTTTTAGAAAGGATGAAATCATAACTTAGCATCTACTGTAGATACAAAGAAAGTTTGAATTTTTTTTTCTTGTTCAAGGAAGTCTGCTTTTTTATTTTTAACTTTAAGGGGCTGTGGGTGAGGGATGTATGGTTTTTTGTTAATCAATATCGTGTTTTTGAGTTTTTATTTTCACTATCCTTTGCTCTAACCACCAGCATGTAGATGTTTCACTGTTTTCATGACTTTAAAAGCTTGTTTTTCTAGATTCCATCATCACAGCACTTTGCTGTTACTGATGAGTTGAAAACTGCTTACTTCTACTCTCATGCATGGATCTGCTAACTGTGGCATCCACAGTTTAAACACAACGCTGCCACCTAGAGGGTGGGAGGGAGAGTCTGCGTCTCGCTCTTAAATCCAATGTGACTTTATTGCAACAGGAATTCAAAATCACATTTTGTTACATTTCAAATGCAGTTATTTTGCTTTGTTAAAAAAAGACAATTTATTTAATCCATAATGACTTTTTTTATAGTCTCAATAAATGCCACAAAATACAGTAATCTTTGTTTTTTATTTAGTTTCTAATTTCAGTGTAATCCACCTAGATTATTATCCCAGTTCCCTTGTTTTATAAGCTGGTACCAGTTGGCCCTTGTCATGACGGTGTTAAAACTGTGCTTGGCAGTGTGTAGAGCGACGTTTAAAACTTTCATTCTTCTCACTTAAATCGAATGTCATCATTTTACTAGAAGCGTAAAAATGTAAAATCAGTAAAAATGACCGAATTCCTCTAATTGTTGCCTTTAAAAAAATAATGAAAGCTTTCTGTTGATCACCTCAGCCCCCCCCCCCCAAATAATTGATTTCTTTTTAAATTATTGAAATGAAAGGCTTTATTTTTTATCTTAAAACAAAATAGGTTCTAGTTTATTTATACTGATTTGGTTTAAAGAACATTTACAAGAAATGTGATGTTAAAAAAAGATATTTTAGCTTCCAGCGGATATTAATACTTTGACTTTTTGCATATAAATAGTGAGACTCTTAAAACAACTGTTATTTATTTATTCTTCAGTTCTTTGGCGTCTCTAAACGCGTAGTTTTTTTTTCCTCATTCTCTCCAAAACAATGATGATGATAAAAATGATCTGGTTTTTCTCTCTTAATGTAGAACTTCACTTCGCCAAGACTTTGAGGAAAGTATCCCTTTGATGTTGGCGTATGTTGAAGTACTATGATGTGGTTTGCTTCCATCCAGATGGGAAACGACGAGCAGCAGGAGAAGCTGCTGAGGGAGTGGCTGGACTGCTGCGTGACAGACGGAGGCCTCTTGGTCGCCATGCAGAAGAGCTCCCGCCGCCGTAACCACCCCTTGGTCACCCAGATGGTGGAGAAGTGGCTGGACAGATACCGCCAGATCCACCCCTGCACCTCTCTTTCTGACGGTGAGGAGGAGGACGATGAAGACGAGTGAGACGGCTGGAAGCTGTGCTTATTTGGAAAGGACATTGTAGGCTCTGGGTCAGAGTACTTGAT
This sequence comes from Jordanella pulchra, assembly GCA_034780135.1. Taxonomy (NCBI): domain Eukaryota; kingdom Metazoa; phylum Chordata; class Actinopteri; order Cyprinodontiformes; family Cyprinodontidae; genus Jordanella; species Jordanella pulchra. The sequence goes on along the minus strand of JAUZNJ010052077.1, from coordinate 2,227 downwards.
TCTCTAATTTTTTTTCTTTTTCTTTTCTCCAAATCGTGTATCCTTGTAATACTGCATGATTTCTGTGAGCTCTGTTGTAGAGGATGGACCAGAACCATCAATTCTGAAGGCTTCTCCCATAAAAGCACATACTTCCTGAGTTTACCCTTCAAGCTTCGCATTTTTTTTTTCCCTCCATTTTTTGCCTAATGATCACAAAGAGCTAAAAAAAAAAAACCCAGAATATATCTAAAGATGTACTGTTTTTAATTATTGCCCAAACTGCAGTAGATTAAGATTTTCAACTACATACCTGCGCAGAAGCAATTTTGTTAAGATGCAAATTCTTTGTGTGTCGTTGCTGATGGTTGAAGAACGTGTTTCTCTGGTCGCTTGTTGCTGCAAACTCCTTTTGATGCAGGATTTATTTATTTCAAGCACCCCTGCTTTTAGTGCTGCTCTCTCTGTTCCCGACTTATTTCTTTCTCTAATTTAGTTTGATTCATTGTGTCTTGAAGTATTTTATTTTGCACATATAAAACCTAAGTTTTGTTGAGGGCGGGGGGGGCTTACATTCAAGTTTGTTGCCATTTTATGTGACTAGTAGCTTGAGTTTGTGTTTTGAAGAGTGAGTGGTGACGGCGCCAGCGGGCAAAAGAGATTACCAAACACTCTGCCTCTTCTGTGGAGAGCATTAGTATTAAACTTCACTCACTTGCATCCATCTCATTTCTTGGATTTTTGTTATTTTTCTTTTTGATTTGAGAATTGAACTGGTTGTCAGTCTTAACACCTGTTAAATGTAATCTAATGTTCTATCCTTGATGATTTTAAATTATTTTAAATTATGTAATTTTGCAAGTTACAGGAAAAAAAAGACATTTTCTTCTGGATGTTTGTTGTGGAGGTTGCAGAGCGAGTGACTTAAAGAACCTTTAATTAAAGGCTTTCTTTTGTTAGAGGCTTCTCCAGAAAAAAAACATGCAAGACTGGCAGCTAGAAGAGATTCTACCTGCTCACAGCTACAAGAACTGAATGGGCAGAAAAAAAAAAAATGTTATGACAACTAATTTCCCTTTGGAAATCAAAAAGCAGCTCATAATCTCTGGTGCGGTTGGACCACTTCAGTGCTTATTTTTATATTTCTGCTTGATGCAACCCAAATGCGTTACTTTCTAGTGCTTTCATGCAACTTCTGCTACTTCAATATTTCTGCAATTTGTGGATAAAGAAGCTTTATTACAACTGACTAACATGGAAAGAAGTTCTTTCTGTTCCAGCAGTTAACCTTCAGCTTATTTTCCAAAATGCTGCAATATTGAAATCTGTTATGTGGGAATCTGGAACCCATTATGTATAATTACTGAGGACATTTTAAAAAATCGAGATAAAATGTTGATTTAAAAACAATGTGAGCTTAAAAGCTCACTTTCCAAGTAAGCTGTAAGAATAAAGGAAATGGACTGCTGTGTAAATATTACTGACTAAATGTAACGTAGAAAAAAACAAAACATTTTTCGGTATATTTTAGAAAGCAACCGGTCAGTTGGGGAAAAAAACAAAGATGAAAAAGATGAAACACATTCATGTTTATATAAAACAACCTTTCAGTTTCCAGTGCTGCCAGATTAGCTGCATGGCTTCTTTTCGCAGTATCAGTCGGATTTTTAAATATTCATCCAAAGTTTCAATGCTAACAGTTGCTCATGAGTGGCAGAAAAGTAAAAACTTCATTTATATCCAATTTCCCTACACTTTATTGGTTTACTCTCTACAGCAGAGCATCAGCGGTTATTCAAGTGTCCCTATGGAATGAGATTGGTCAAATGAGTTCAAGGATTATTGGTTTTGTTCATCAAGCCAAGAAAATACAAACCATTCAACTGGTGGAAATCAGAAAGAACCTGGAACTGCAAAAAAAAAAAAAAAAGGTAAGTTTACTATTAACTGTTGTGCCGATTTATTTTTGGCTGATTAACTGAAGGATGGTTGTTAGGAAGGGAAGTGTCAGTCATACACTCTGCATGTAGGTTAAATGAACAAATTCACTATATTATATTGTGTGGTGCTGTTGTTATAAAAACAAGTCTTTGTTAATTCATTGAAGTTGTTCTTAGGGAACCGCAATCACAGCAATCAATAGCCCCACAGACGCTACTCTTGATAAAAATAGAAATTGACATTTCTTCAGGACGTTGGTTACATAAAGAAGTGGGATTTATATCACTAAACATCCCGTAGTAACGGC
>JAUZNJ010052066.1:0-30130 GCA_034780135.1 Jordanella pulchra | reverse complement strand
ATTAAAAATTGATAAATGATAAAATAATTAAAAAAATATTTTTCAGTTTATTATGGTAAAAAAAAAAACTAAAAATAAAGTGTTATATTAGGTTTTTGGTTTTTGAAAATTAGCAGAAAAAGAAGTCCCCTTTTTACATTTACACTGATAGTCCAACATTTGTAATGTTCACGTGTATGTGTGTGTGTGAGTGTGTGTACGCTGCATAATTTTGTCGCTTGCAGGAAACAACAAAGAAAGCCAAAGCTGACAGTTTGCTTGGATTCCAGGAAAATTTCACTTCCTAAAAGTTTCCATTTAAATCCATGAAAGTAGGATGTATAAACAAAATCAGACAAGCTGGAAAAAGTAAGTCATTCGAACTCTACTGGCATTGTTTAAATAATTTTCTCTTTAAATTCATTTTGTTTGAATAAGTGTCAGTGTTTTTGACATAACTCTGTTCATTTTTTGCCACCAGAGACAAAGCTGCAATTCTCTGTCTTGTTGCACTCACCGATAAGTCCAGAGTAAGCCAGGAGGCAGTCGGCGTAGTTTTCCTTCAGACAGCCTGACAGCGAGCGAGTCTCCGACATGCAGTTAACAAAGAAGTCAGCCAGTCGGGACCTAAAACACACACAGACACCATCTTTAGTGGGGAAACATGACCATCCTGCATCTGCTGGGGTTTGTCCTGGAATAAAAAACTCAGATCATACAAACTGTATTGAAATTCCCAGTTCAAATAAAGGAATCATAACTGGTAATTTGGATCGTTCAGATATTCTTTATCAAAAAAAGGAAATTTCAATTTCTGCTAAAGTGAAAAGTAGCTAGAATTTTATGAAAAATTGCTAGAACCAAAGAGGAGAAAAATTCAATAGACATGGCGCTATCTTATAACATTTGCATTGGGGTAATCAAAATATAGCAAATGTTATTAGGCAGGGGTCCTAACTCCCCTGACTCATCGCGCTTTACTGGAAACCTTCGCATTGTCCTGCCAGTTACTTCCCGATACCAAGTATGACAGATGCCAAAAGTCTGGTAGTAAGATTGACTTTAATTTCCTGAAAACAAACCTCCCCTAGCTTTTAAAAAATGATAAATATGGTATTATATTTAAATTTTATTTTCCAGCTAAAATATGACTTTTTCAAATGTATAACCATAAAGACTAACCATTACTTTTTTGAAGACAGGAAGAGTCTTTAACTGTTCAGAAACCCCATGTTTGGGAATATTTGGGACTTAGCCGTTTTGGGTGAACTGGTGAGCCCTTCTTACCATTGCATTGCACACAAGTGATCTGCAACATGTGTTAGATGCATCTTTGCACAATTTGTTTGACATGCATCAAGGGTGTCATAAATATGTTGTTTAACTACAAGGAGGATAAGCTCTCAAGATAAGATGCTGGGTGCTTTTTTGACACTTAAAATGCAGTTGGTGTGAAGGTGCAAAACAGTTTTGCGAATCCTCTTGAAAATTAACTTTCAAGAAGTTTCAAGAAATTAACTTTCAAGAAATTTCAAGAAATTAACTTTCAAGAAGAATTTAATCAAATGTATAGGATAGTATGTAGGTATGCCTCAAGACAACATATTAGGCCTTACTAATTATTTATTGTGTTTGGGTAATAAAGCTTACTGAATCTGATGTGAACACAGACAGTGGCAATGTTTTATACTAGCCAATTGAAACTATAGTAGTTGTTTGTACGAGTGATTTAGGAGAAAATGTCTCATTCACCATTTTTCTCCTATTTCTAATCTTCTCTTCGCTATGAACTAATTCTCAGACTGACGTAGGAGTATAGTTCAATCAGTTAGCTGCTATTGAAACCTAGTTTTTCACTAAATGATAAATTTTTTTTACTTGAAAGGAATTGTCCATTTTATAAGGCTACATTATTATAAATACTTTGGTGTTCACCTGGACAACAAACTAGACTTGAAATAGAACTGTGAAACCGACTACATGAAAGGACAGATCAGACTGGACTTCCTAAAGAAGCTCAGCTCCTTCGGTGTTTGCAAAAAGAGGCTACACATCTTCTATAAATCTGTTATGGAGAGTTTGATCTCTGCTGATCTCTTCCTCCATCATCTGCTGAGGTAACGGCATCAGAGCAAATGACTTAAAAAAGCTCAAAAAGCTAATAAAGAAGGCCGGCCCTGTTCTAGGAACTGCTCTAGAACCTCTGGAGATTATTTCAAAAAGTGAAAAGTGAAGAAGATTATGGACAACAGAGCATCCTCTTCAGAAAATTTGTAAACAACAACAAAGTGTCTTCAGTCAGAGGCTTCTCCAGATCTGGTGCAAGACAGACCCATGCAGAAGATCCTTCCTGCCTACAGCTATCGACACCTATAACAACTGGTTAAGAGAAACAAAAAAAATATGAATTACTGCAACATTTAATTTCTCTTTGGGATAAATGAAGCATTTTTGATTGAACTGAGTTGCATGAAAATGTTGTTGCATTTGTCATTTGGGGGGGTGGAGGATGGGCAGCAGATCATCCAACTCAGATTGCATTGATAGAGGAACTGCAACTGACCAGAGACATAGAAATGCATAAAGAAAGAGTTAAAAGATCTTACAGTACTTCACATACTGTATATCAACACTTTGCTACATAAGAATAATTATACTTTTCTTTTCTTTTTACTTAGCTCAGAGAGCAGTCAAATGTGAGTATGCACCAGATCATCCCCATAAACACCTCCTTACTCTGCATGCACTCCCAGCATGATCTATCTAATCCCAGCAATCTGGAGCAGAGTAGTGAGTAGTGAGCGGAACAGCAGCCAGTATACCAGACCTGACATATGCTGCGGGAGCCTGTGGAAATGCATGGCTTTAATCTATCTGTGCTAACTGACAAATGGACCGGGTGGAAGCTGCATTGCAGTGAGACCTGTTGTTCAGCCCTCAGCATATGTCTGATGGATCAAAAGCACCGTGGAGGGAGAAGAAGAGCCAAAGATTGAGGGAAGAGTGAAAAATCAGTTGTATGAATTTATTGCTGTCATGCTGCCTGCTGTTAAGAAGAGACAGAGGCAAGAAGAGAGAAAAAAAACAGAGGCCACAATATGAACAGATATTATTTATGATATCTAATGCCTCTCTTTAAACCCACAAAACGGCTGAATGTGGCCCTCACTGAACATGCATCAACACACATACAGTCCAGTAAAGGCAATATCACGATGCCTGTGAAAGAATAACTCCCTACTGCTATGTACCAAGCAAGAACAACTACTGCACTACTCAAATAGATGTGTCATTCTGGAAATTAAGGTGTAAGCAGACAAGTTATTTCTTCTAACGATGGGGCATAATTGTGAAAAAGGTCTTGACACGGATAGACTGTTGATTATAATAGTACATGGGAGATAAAAAGCATACACACATTTATTTCTTATCCTAACTGGTCTTGATTTTTAATGCTGCGCCATGAACAACAACATGTGTTCATTAGAAACATCCATATTGGAGTTACTGCTGTAAGCACCTATAAGCAGTGCTTGAAATGTGAAAAATAGCAATTAGTAGCAATTAGCAATGAGTTTAAAGATAAACATGAAAAGAAATAGATGGTGGACTTTAATGAAGGATTTCAGAGTTAAATGAAACTAATTTAACTTCAATTCATTTTACAACAAATACTGTAAATTAGGAACTAGTTCAGGTATGAGTTGATTGCGGTTGTACAGTTCATACAGTAAGGGTAGCCTCTGTCTGCTTTAAAGACAACATCTAAAACTTCTCTTTTTTGATGAACCTTATTGTTGTGGCTTAGTTCAGTGGTTCCTGACCTTTTTTGTAACCCTTCGGGTGTTTTGTCTAAATGTCTGTCGAAAGTATTGAGTATTGAACAATAAATGATTACAGGTATTTTATTTAACTTTTAATTTTATTAATTCTTCCTCATTTTATTTTTCCAACTCAAATAAATAAAAACATATATATATTGCCTGGACATTAGTAAGGAATATAAATTAATACAAAATAAATTCATATTATAAACCTGCCTGTATAAAACTGGAGCTCCTCTGAGTAACACACCTTTAATCCCACTTAAATTGAATGAATTGGAAAGAAAATACTGAACAAAAATTATAGTCAGTCTAACTTCATTAGTTTTACTTTGTTTTCATCATTTATGACATTTGAGCTGCTTTGATGAGCTCAGGTGTAAGAAACAGATGATCCCAAGCTGTTCTCTACATTTTTTGTTGTACGTCAAAGCAAACAAATAAGAAAAATGTACTTTTTGGTTGATAAAAGCTTGTTTAATTTTTCAGTTGGGTCCTCACAAAGCAGAACAGATGCCAGCCCTGTTTTATTTTAATACCTGAGAAAAATATATTTTCATGTATTCCTTGCAATGCACTCTCAGACCACTAGGGGTACTAGCATCCCAGGTTGGGAATCACTGGCTTACGAACTTTGGGCTCTTTTTCACTCTGTTAAATTTCTCCTTCTGTCCTCTGATTACGTGTTTTCTGTAATTATTTCTACCCTCAACTGTTTGAACAGTCATATTTCTTTTTCTGTCCCAGCGTTTTTATTTAGTAGTAAAAAAAAACCTTTGAAAGGATCACTAACTCGGCTACTGCTGCCCATTACATCACATTCTTTGTCCATAGAACAAGGAGGCCGCTCACACTAAGCCTGGTTCTGCTGGACGTTTCTTCCTGTTTATAGAAAGTTTTTCTTCTCCACTGTCGCTACATGCATGCTTGGTTTTCCTTAGATAGAAAACTTTTAACTAATCTGACTGTGTGATTTGATTGAATTGTATCTATAAAAAGCCTTGAGATAAAATGTGTTGTGAATTAGCGCCATATAAATAAAAATATATGGAATTGAAAACATTTTTTCTCTAGTTTACAATAATTTGTTACTTTTTAATTTGTGTCATTACAATATTCAATTTTAATTGTTTGCCAAGAAAGTAAGAAGAAAAGAAGTTAGAATATAATCATTTGGAATTTATTTGGGAAAAATAAAAGGGCCCATGGTGCAAAAGGTTTGAACTCCACGGCCCTACACCTACAGCTGTCTGGGGACAGAAATATGACACATAGAAAGTAATTTCACTAAAACAACTTGAAAACAACTGTATGGGTAATAAAAGACGGGAAAAAGGTTAAGATGTATAAAAAAATGTCCATACAAAGTGGGTCGATTGCCAAAGCAGTTAGATATTAAATATTAGTGGGGATATAGATTCCCGTCAAATAGAATGCCTTGATTGGGACATTAATCTCTTGATACTTTGAATCAAATCTAGGATTTTGTCATTGAGATTTAAACAACAATTTAAAATGGCCACACCAATTTAACTTTATAATGTAAAACTTCAAATCCTGCTTAAGGGAATAGAAAAGTGTCAATACTAGAGCCCACATTAAAGATAGCATAACAACAATTTTTTTTACTGCCCTCTCTTAGTACCAGATGACAAAAAAAACTTTTACCGGTTCGTGGGAATTAGTTAGGGAGAACCCTGACTCAGAAGTGAAGGTTTAAAGTGTAAAGAGTAGGAGAAGCTGAACCAAATCATGACAATTTCAAGAGAAGCAAGAATTAACTTGTCCAAACAAAAATCATTTAATTAACTTGAAAACAGCACAGTGTTCGTGCCAAACACTATGCTGTTGGGGACTGTTAACTCCATTCATGCATATTTGGGCCAAGTAATATTTTAGGAAAATAAAGCGATCTAGAGAAGATGTAGACATATGCAAATGTTTGGAACAAAGAAACAGTTTAAGCTTCATCAGTCAAGCAACTTATCAAAACCCTCTTTCCACTGATTCCTCTGTGTCTTCATAGCATCTCTAACCAAAGAAATCTCTAAAGCTTTCTGCTGTTTCCTACCTGCAGATGTAGTTGGTCTTGCAGGTTGCCTGGAGTTCCAGACAGTTTGGCATCTGCTTTTCCTCATATGAGCAGACAGGGACGATGGTTTGACGCCTGCGTTCAGAGCATGCTGTCTGGTCACTGACAGGGCAAGAGCAGAACAGCATACCATAGCTGTGCTTGGGAGGAACCTGTGGGCCAAAGAGAAAATCTGAGTTTAATTTTCAATTAAGTTTGTCTCACTGACATTTCTACTTTACATGTGTAGTGAGACAGACACATAAGTGTCAAGTACAAGTATCTTATAGAGTTAATTGTTAATAGAAATTCACCCCTCGAGAATAAGTCCTTCTCCAGAGAACCAAAACTATGCATAATCGAGTAAGTATCATGTTGTTTGCCAAAATATGATATCTGTTATGTTTACAAACAACATTTAGCTTAGCTAGTGCCCCTTTTTAGCTAGAGCTCAGAATGCCGTTAGCAGCGCTCTAGGTCACATGACCCATTCCGTGATGAACCCAACTCTTTCAGGTTACATAGTTAAGTTTTTGCAAAGAGCAGCTTCTACGGAGCCAACTCCCGTATGTCTACCTGAAGAATCCTTTAATATGACTCAAATTAAGCTTATAACCAGGTCAAAAGTTATGTGCTGTTGTTTTAAAAATGAACTGACCATCCAAAATATGGTGAGACATTACATCAATCAAAATTAGGTTCATCAGGTTTCATGTGAAACTTCACTAACAACAACTTCACTTTTGCAAAGTGTGTGTAGCATGATAATGATGTTATCACTAAGTGACTGCCGTGTGGTAACATAGTTTATAAGAGCAACAGTGCTGATGTTTTGAATATTTGAGGACATTTTAAGAAAAAAAAAATAAACAAAAAAGTAAAAAAGTAACAAAACATACCAGCCTCATTTGATATTGTGATCAGATTTCCAATATACTTTACACACAACTAAAACCACTTAATGACAAGACACAAAGTTCCAATTTCAATTATTTTAAGAAACCCAATAATACTGTGCATTTTTAATAACCCAGGCTTAAATACGTAGATACACTGCCTGAAATAGTTTATCAAGTTTGTAATGTCCACACACATTTGACCTGAAACCACATACATTTAACGCCGATTTCTGGCTGCATATTAGACTGCTCTGTATAATGAACAATAAAGTCTCTTTAACTGGTCTATTTACTGCCACAGACAACAATCAGGTTTAGTTTATAAATCCAACTACTGTTTGGAGCTTAATTTTAAACTCCTTAATTTCTCTCAAACCCTGTTTTGATGAGTGCATTAGGCCATTGTCCTGTTGGAACACCAGGCTATGTACAATTCTCTAAAAAGCGTAATATTTCACCAAAGGTGAAGTTCTGGAACTTTGACAAAACCTTCTCATTCGACATATTCAGAAGCTGATCCAAATCCCAAAGGGGACAAAAATGGGTCCAGTGCCTGCTAAAGGCCATGGCATCAACAGAACCACATCATCTGAGAAAAGCAAAGATAAGATTCTGCAGTTCCAAATCCAGAAACTCTCCTATCCATAATGGAGTTCAACCCACACTGGAAACATGTGGGGACTTAGTAAAGCAAAGGTGGATGTAACTCTTGCTTGGGTTGCACAGGACTATGGCATCCTCATAATACCATATATATGCCAACAATGAACCATACCCTCAAAAGCTCATCATGACAGTAAAAATTTTTCTTTTCAGACAGGGTTGTCAATGTGAGGAGGTGTTAATTTCAATTGAGTGGAGGCTTTTTTAGTTGCTACTCTCTTTGCAAATTTTTATGTAGAGGTTATTACCCTGCTGAAATTGGCATTGGAGGGAAAGCATTCACCCAGAAGTTCTTGGATTGTCCCAGAACATTCTGAACAACTTCTTTTGTCTAAGGGTGACCATTTAGGTCAGTTTGATAAATGTAGACTATCACCAAGATTCTCATATGGTGTTCCAAGAAACAAAACCTCATTGAAATCTATGTACTTGTCTTATTAGCTAAGTTTGCGTCAGGAAACCATCCAATTAACAAAAGCTTTAAAAATAATTTTTAAAGAAAGGTATGCAGGTGTTATCTGAAGACAAGTTGAATTGTCCTGAAATTTGAGAATTCACAAACTCCCAAAAATAAAACTTGCAAGGAGCCTGCAGATGCATTTTCGTTGATACAAAAATGTTTCGTACCAATGAAATGCAGTGACGTGTATGACGTCAATGTATCAACCAGAGGTCAAAGGCTGAAGCAAAACAAACACTGCTGTTGCAGTTTCAGCTGGAATACCCTCTATTTCTTTTTGGAAACACAAGCAAAAAGATGCAATTCTTGACTTTGTGGTAGTGAGGATGTTAGAGCATTCCAGTCCACTGGATTTGGGAAAAGTTTGATTATCAGTTAACTGCACTAGTTGTGAAACAAAGTTGCTACTGCTGCTGTGATTGTCAAAAAAACTCAGTATGGGAGGCAGATACCTAGTCAGAATTCTGCATGGTGTCGACTGGTACCTTATGCCAGGCTACTTCAGATGTCAAGCCAGAATAATACCCGGCTGTTTAAAATGGGTCTAGAAAGTAGGGCACGGTTAGCAGCTAAAACTGCATAGATTACCTTTAGGTGAACCCGTCTGTCTATGATGAATGAATTGGTTTAGCTGCGTTTGTCGATGATTGATTGTTCTTTCTATGTCTATGTTGCCACTTGATGGACTGTCAACCTGTCCAGGGAATACAGCTAATCACTCAGTGACAAATAAGCACAAGTACGCCCGACAACCTTTAAAGCATAAGCGCTTATAGATAATGGACTGCTTGTAGTCTCTTTCTAGTTTGCTGGAGGATTTTAATTTTAAACTTGTGGACATTGTTCTTGTCTCTGTAGCTAGTTTACCTGAATGATTTAAACTCGCTCCAAGAAAAAAACTGTTTACAGAAAATAACTACTTAAGTCAAACTTAAATTAATCACACCCACCTGAGTAGCCCTGTTTTAAACATCATTGATAAGGTAAAACATCTTAAACATCAGTTGAAGATGTAAGAAGTAAATACATTATTTTGTTAATATTGTCTGTGAAGTTACCAAAAGTGCACATGCATAATAAACACTGTTAAGAGCAGTTTTATTTATAATACAAACACATAAAATACTCTCTATTTATGTATTAAACATTTGTGTGATCAGATTCAACACCGTCAGGACACCAATATGTCACAAGCATGAGTGCATGCTGCCTTTCTGCGTCCCCGGCTTGCTTTTTATGCATATTTGGCAACGAACAACTCAAAAGAAGACAATCACTTTAAATCAGTACCATAAGAAAATCAAACAATTCCTGCTTGAGTTGGGTAAAGCAGAGAAGTCAACAAAATACACCAGCCTAAAATTAAAAAAACTTGTTCATTCTTTGAAGTTATATTCATTCCTTTTAGGTTGCACAAGCAAGATTATAGTGCTGAACATCATAGGGGCTGGGATGGCAATACAATGCTGCTCGTCACTTTAGAAAATGAAAAGACAGCAAAAACATACTTTGTGTTCGAAAATCACAGCCTTACCAAACAAAAAGGGCCTACAGTTTAATTTAAGTTTTGACAGTTCCTCTAATTTATCTACTTGATAAAAATTCTTCTTTTTGAAAACCATTTCTTGGTGGTGGACATAAAGCTCTTGATTGATAACAGCTGTTCTGCATTCGGTGTCGGTGCCTTGCCTTGTCAAAAAACTGACGCAGGGCCTTGTGGCACTTCCTTTTGTTGCAGATTTCGGCGGTAGAGACACGGCTGGTGCAGGGGCTGATGTAGGCCGATCGGTACTTCTTGCATGTGTCGTTCAGGTTGCAGGCTTTGGCGGCTGTCAGGCAGTTGTTCTCCCGGGCCACCGCCGGCTCACCTGTAAGGAAAGACGATCGTAATGAAGCTCTGATGCTGTTGAACTGAACTGTTGAAGATATTCAAATATTTACAAGAAAAAAAAAACAAAAAACAAACTATTTGAATGACTTAAACACCAACTGATCCTATCTTTATGCAACAAAATCCGCACAACTCCCAAAGAAAGAGATAAAAACAGCTACATAATAAAAGATTACTTTTATATATATTAAACAAAAACAACAACTCAAAATTACTGTATCTCTGAATTGTTATATTTCCAAAACAGTTATATTTGTACAGCATGCATCAATGTACGTAGAGCTCCTTCAGTCATCAGCATACTGCTTATCTGTTAGCTCACACTAATTGCCTTTCTTCTCGCCAATCCACCATTAATTAACATTTTCATAGACTTTTCTCACTCCTGAAATTCTTTACTGTAAGTGCAGCAAAAATGAGCATCAATTAAAAAGAGTAAAGCTTGGCATGACAAAGATGCAAGAAGAAGGGCGGCGGATGGCCAAGGCATGAAGCGCAAGTTCTTTATTTTGAGCTGCCTAATGGGAAGTGTGTGACTGAGTGTGTTAGACTGAGGACTATGTGCTGAGGAAAGGAACGAAGAGCAAAGAGGAGTGATGACAGAGTAGATGCATTGTGCTTTAGGGAAGAGTACATCTTCTTGTCCAACAGGTTTTCATTTCTTTCAAGTATTCAGATGGTTTTAAGGCTCTGAGGCCTCAGAAACACAACTCATGTTTTCCTCCTGTTGTATTGGTTTGTTTTGTCCTCTTATACAAATAGTAATTTGCTCATGTCCAGCATAGATTATCTCCATTACTGACCAGCCATGTTCTCTTTCTTAACATAATGTCTATTGTGCATTAGGTTTGGCACTGACAATTGCCTGGAACTGGTTCTAACCCTTAATTTCTCTCCGAATCGTTTAATGACAGTTTGTCGTTCATCATTTAGGGTTAGACACACAACACTGAAGGTGAAGCCTTTGAATGGATACCTTCCTTATACAACATTGTGCTTTCTCCTCCAGCTACAAAAGTCCATCTAGAACTGTACTGCAGTCAGAATCTGGTGAACAAAATGAAAAAGTCTATGAATGTGCCACAAATAGATGTGTTTTATAGGTTGTTTGTTTGTTTTATTTATTACTTTTAGGAAGAAGAAAGCTCCAAACACGAGTGCAAGTCTGACCCCAAATTGTAAATGATATATTAGAGTTTACAGGTTTGATACCAATATATTGTTTGAAAATAACTACATTCACCTCTAGTAGAGTTTATACAAAGTTACCGGTTCAATTAATTCATATTCATCTGAATTCAGCAGAAGGTTCTTCCAGACACAACTCTGGTTAGCCAGCTCCTTTAAAATGTGCTCACATTAGACGCCTGCTCTTAAAAGTGAGAATCAAGATTTGATAGGAACCAGAACCGATACATGAGACCGATACATCTGTTCTCATTGCCCTTTAACATCCTGATTTTAAAAAGAAATTAGATTGTATGATATAAAAAGAAATCTGAAAAAACCCTTAGTTTTTTTTTGATGATTTGCATATTTACAAAATATGTTTTTTACTTGAAACAATAATGGAACAAAATTCACTCTGTATTTAAAAAGCATTTAATTTATGATACCTAAATCCACATTTTGCTACAAACCAGCCCTCCAAACAAGTGTAATGATATGTAGGTTGGTAGATTTGAAACATGCTGATGTCAAACCATGGCCATGTAGGTGGAGGTGCATTCAGTGATCTGCCGTTGCCCACGGCGCCCCTAGTGGTCGCAGTACATCTGCTGAACTCCTGTTGCACTCCGGGCAGATGTCCACACAGAGACACACACAAACATTAACATTCGCACAGTGTGCTCAGACAGGGCTCGCACCCGGTTGGGGCCTGGGCCATCTGGAGGCCTGGTGGGGGGAGACCAGCCCCCCCACCCCACCGGAGGGCTCATGTTTCCGATTCAGTCTCAAATTGATTATCATGTCGCCTGTTTCCTCCAGTGTCGCTACTACCCCCCCTCTGTACTCTGCTTAATTACAGATGCCAGGGGACCCAGCAGGGTCACAACCTGACCTGCCTCCTCAACGTACGCCCCTTCACTACCCTTCGATTATCCTCTCTCATGTTTCGCTTTCATTCTTTGTCTCGTCTGGAGCTCTCTTCCCCCTTTTCACAGCGTCTCTCTTTTATTTCCTGGTAACTGTGCTTCTCTATTGCAACTCCATGAAGCTCTGGATGTAAACCAATCATTAACTCCTTTCCTCTCTTCCCATCATCATCATCATCCATCTCTTAGTTCTGTTCCTATCAAGTTTTTGTGTGTCTGCTGTGTCTCTTCGCCATCTGTCCTTTATTTCCCCTGTGGAGTAAAGTGCAACTCTTTTTTGGCCTTTAGTGATTATCTAACATTAGTTAGAAAAACACACATTATAGCTATGATGATATGGATTTAAAATACAAAGTCGTATCTGCTTCTCTTTTGATACAATTTGTGGTTCAAAGTTTCAAAGAACATTTGACATCAGAGGTACGTCCACTGTACTGTCTCCTTGGCGGTTTTTGTCTTCATGTTTGGCAGAATCTGTCGTCATCCAACCGTCTGGGGGTCAGTTAGAAACTGGGAGCACTTGACTGCTGTTTGTTTCCACTTTTCATGCTGGGGGCTTTCCAGCATTGGAGACAGTCGCTGGATGCATGCTGCACCATTGGGCCACTGCCTGTAATTCCCAGGCTCTCTGTTTGCTAAATGCAATAAATACAGCTATTTGTCCAAGAGGAACGGCAGCCAGTGAATACAAGCAAACCCTTGGCCACCCGGGAGCAAACTCTAAACAGCACAATGTGAGGCTGCAGTTTCATACAAATTACATGCAGTGCCTTTTACATTGTCTGGCACCCCTGATGAAGATATTTAAAAAGTCTTAAGATTAATTTATCACCTATCGCAGCAGTATTCTCTAAACCTAAGGAAAATAATGTATAGGTTACATAAAATGATCATTGTATGCAAAGTCACAGGTAGCCCAGGTTTTGATCCCCACAAATTAAATGAAGGATCTTTGTGACTATTTTTCCAGCCAATATCTAAACTGATTTGATGTAGAATTTTCTCTGGCTTCGTATTAAGTATCCTGGGACTATTAATGCCATTGCTTATGGAAATGATTCTAGTTTACTGGAAAAAAAAATCTGCAGAAACAGTTCTGTTACCCATCGATGGGTTTGAGTTGGTCATTTCTAACACTTCTGACCGATTAGACCCTAGACCAGCTCCCAATATCTCAGATTGCTCCGAATCATCTGGATTTTCAGTTCATTCTCCACCAGCATCCCCACTTGGTATCTATTAGTAAGGATAAGGTGATTTTCCACAATTCGTCCTTTGCAACCCTCTAAGCACATCCTGATGGTCTTGCGCCCGGACATTTGGTTTATATGCAAAGTGTATGGGACCCTGCAGAGTGAGGAGTTCCAGTGGCTCGATATAAGCATCAGGACTAGTGTATCATGCATGATTTCAGCACCGGAAGAAGAGAGTTTTAAATGTTCAATTAGCCTGCGTCCATGAAAATGGAGCTGAAAATTCTGAACTTTTGCAGATGAACGTTGATTGTCAACCAATCAGAGAAGCTAATCCAGGAACTGTCTGGGAGACAGATCCTACATGAAAGCCATGATCTTTGCTTCTGCAGAGCTGTCAGCATAAAACTCTGACAAATGAAAACATATAAGGGGGTTAAAATCCACTGGTTTTACATAAAACTATGAAGGCTGATACATCCCAGCTTTCTGTTGTGAGAACAAGTAATGCAAAGCAAAGATGACTTCCACAGAAGTTTGATTTATGTATCGTCTGTAGCTGTCAACATTGTGATCTAAAACACTCAGTAAAACTGAAAACTTCTCAGTTTTCTCACCCTTTGTGACCTTCCTCACCAAAGAGTGAGGTTGGCACAACCTGCTAGCACTAAGCTGCAATGCTGGCATTGATCTGAAAATGACTGTTGAGTGTTTATTTGAACAACCGACCCCTGAATGAACTTCTTTGCACCTCATTCTGCTCTGGCAGACTAAAAAGAAAAAAAAACAGACATCATGAATGCGGCCAAAGATCTTTTCTCTGCCAAACTGCACTCTCCATCCCTTCGTTGATCATCTGTGGTGAGTTACAATGCCATCTG
Source organism: Jordanella pulchra (assembly GCA_034780135.1). Classification (NCBI taxonomy): domain Eukaryota; kingdom Metazoa; phylum Chordata; class Actinopteri; order Cyprinodontiformes; family Cyprinodontidae; genus Jordanella; species Jordanella pulchra. Next base: position 16,173 of record JAUZNJ010052066.1, on the reverse strand, counting down.
GTTTAATGGGCTCTACACCTGAAAGTGCAAGACAAGCAAAATACAGTGAGGGGAATGTCCAAGGAAGAGCCTTCAGTTTACTCATCCTTCTTTACCTTTACTTTTTATTCTTTTCTTTCTGAACTATACCAATTTTTCCTTTTTTTCAATGTTTCTCTGAATCTCTCTTGGCCCTCTGAACCTCACTTTCTGCCACTTTCTCTGTAGTTAATAATCTGGCTCTTCCTCCTACTGTCCCAGTGCAATAAAGCCACATGGTACTTGATTCAGCAAATGACATAACTCACAGTTGCTAGTAATTGATCCCTGTAGTACAAAGTCTTTCATCCTCCTCCTTTCCAACTCATCGGTCGCAATCTCAGCCTCCCGTGTTACTGTTCCTCAACTCCAACAAATTTTCTCTTTCAGCTTCCTTAAATTTATTGGACCTTATTGGCTCACATTCCAATAAAATCTGCCAAAGACAATTATTTCTGTGTCTCCCGAAGCTGTTTTCATTTTCCTGACACTGCACCCTAGCTCGTCTGCTGCCAAAAGAAAAAAAAAATCCAAACCGAACACCTAATTTCATTCATCCTGCTTCACTAACATTTCAAATCAGGTCTGGACAGAGGCTCTCTCCTGCATACATACCATGTTCCATGCACCTCATGAGCTTCTTCAATTTCATACATAAAACTTATTTCATTGCCTGAAATGTAACTTTTTCTACAAATGGCTCATCCTCAAACATGGGATTATAGGTTCTGGAACTGATGATGTGGTAGAAATACATCCTGTGGGGAATTGCTGCCACAAGAAGTTTTCTTACTCTGAACTTTATGATGGCCAATCCTAACTAATTCCTTTTTGAGCCCCTCTGGTCCTTTTTTTAATATCAAAAATCTACTAAAGGACACATCTAAGATCTCAAACTACAAAGACAAACTTGACTGACCACTCCTCCAACACCCCCAGTGATTCAATGCATTGATGTGATTAGATGTGTTGATGTGTGATGGGATGCAGTGAAGGATGGAACATTTCCTCTTTTTCTCTGCAGTTTTTGCATCATGAATCCTTTGTTGCCTGAACCAGATTTGATCTATCTGGCCTTTATTTTATCAAACTGAATTACTAAACCAGTGGATTCCCTCTTTTGTAGAACAAATCTTTCTAAACACTGTATGAAAACCAGACCCACGCAACTGTTTGCCTAAAAAAGAAAAAGAATGTCCATATAAGACTTGTAGTCTAAAAATGTTTTTTCTCTTTTCACTTATAGGGGAAAAAATATGTAGATTTAAAAAGAAAAAGAATAGTTTTTTTTTTTTCAAATGGGGCCTTTAAAGGTATATATATGCAATGGAAAATGTAAACTCTGTCCTTCATAAATCAGCAGAATAGCAGCTTTAAAAGAGTTTTAATATTTTTTATCTGAATGGGCCTGATTTTACTGAATGATTAAACATAAAAATGACATATCAAGACATCATCCAGACATTGATCCTGAATGCCATACCCAGACACTGGCATCCTATTCTAGGGTGAGAGAGTAAAAAATATGTATATTCTCCCTGTCTAAGTGTTGCCAAAACATCACACAGCCAGAAAACAAGAAAAATTAATCAAAAACAATATTAATGTAATATTAGGGTAGCAGCCCAACTAATCAAATGAACATTTTCACAATCTAAGAGGCATTAAGGAAACCTTTGAGATGGAGTTTTAATGGAAAAGTTCTGATCAAAAGTTTTTATTTGAGCCATACTGAAAAGCAGAAACATTTTCATTCCTGTTGGTCCTTTCTGACACAGCTAACATCACTAGCTTAACTGTTTTAAAGGAGTAGTTTTGCCCAAATTACTTTGAATACTTTTCTGGTAAAACTGCTTTTCACATGGAAAACAGATGATCATAGAAACAGATCTCCAGCTAAACTTGTAGACTTCTGTCCAAGCTTGTTTGATTGATAATAGATCAGAAAACACATGCATGGTGGTGAAAACTAAGCACCAAGAGCATTTATATGACCTGTTTGCAAATTTCTGGAAGATCAGGAACCTTAGTTCTACAATAAATTCCCAGTTTTAGCTTTTTTTTTTTTCTCATGGCATTTTTGCCAACCATTAACTTTTAATTAGTTAATTCAATTTTTGCTTCTTAAAGTTTTATTTTTGTTGGATCATAGAAACACTATAAAGCTTTCTACATGCTGCTGGTGTGGCTATATTTAAACACTTTAAATTTTCATAAACAACAACTGTGTTTTTGACAGGGCTTCAAAACAAAATAGAGAACCTCATATTAAATTAGAATCAGTATCAGAAGAGATGTAAACAATGCAGTGACAGTGCAGGCCTTAGAAGGCCTCTCTCTTACTGACGTCAGCATGCTTTGGCCTACTACCAGCGTGGTGCTAAAGCCATTAGACAAACTGACTAATGTAGGTTTATTGTTGAGCATCTTGGAAATTTATAGTGTGTGAAGATCCAGATGAAACAATGTGATGTCCAGCCCACATTTAAAAATATGGCAATGTAGTGAGGATGAAAGCATGAAAGTGCTGGGATCTGTTTTCAAATCAGATGTGCTGCAGTGCATTCAACAGACCAAAAAGAAAAGTCATAAAACTCAAACAAGGAAAAGTTGGGAAGAGAAAGAGTGGAAGGAGGAATAGCATTGGTCCTTCACACTGATGAATCCTCAGCGATGTCTGTTTCATAAACCCATCTGCCAGTGTGAAGATCAGTCGGTAGAGGCAGCCCCTGTGGGGCAGCAGCAGAAATGGATGGCTTTTTAATAATGTCCACAAACGTCGTACTGAACACCCCCCCTCTGCTGCCAGGCTGGTCCAGGGTCTAAAACCTGCACATTATTTCCATTCCTACATCCTGTGGTGTAACGTCTCTGACCCAAAGTCAGTTGGAGCAGCCAAGTTTAGAAAAGTTTCAGACCCTCAATTATTTTTGCAACTGTCAAACTAGATATATATCTATGCACTGGATATTATTCCCCTGCGAGGATCCATAGCCAATAACATGAGGCTGGATCAGACTTAACAATCAGAACCTCTATTCTTGGTAGGACACAAAAAAATGATATTTATTGCTCCCCAGAGGATTTATAATCACACTTTGACAGTTTGTGTTTTCTTCCCCTCCATACATGGTCAAGCTCCAACATCAGCCTGACCTATTATCTAGTTTGGGGCAAATAAACTATCCCTGCTTTCTGTTTACACATCTATCTCCTAAACGTAAACTGTAGCTTGGTGCAGTTAGCATGTGTCTAAATACAAATCCTGAACAAAATGATTAAATAAAAGGGAGAGGAGTGGTCCTCTGGGGGATTTACTGCTGTTAAACCTTGATTTTATACACATGGTCTAAAAAGCACTTGGCTTTAGTTTCAGACAAACTCCTCTAATGACTACTGATCATTTATGTGATTGATTTTTGGCTGCATGCATGAAACAATGGGTAGTTCTTGACAGAGGCCAGCAGGGGCCAACAGGGACCAGCACCTTTATAGAACTGGTACCGGCCCCTGTTATGGATCCAGTACTGACAACATGGACTGCAAAAGTTAAAATATAAGTAAGCACATTTTTGTTTTAATCAATTTATTGATTTGTTTCTTGGACCATTTTAATATTTTTCCTTCACAACTTTAAAAAAAAAACATTTAGCTTAAAGCTTCAGTGATACTAAGATCGGATCACAGTTCTCATCTGTTAGATCAGGAGTCTGTAACCTTGGCTTTGTGGTTCAAAGTACTAAATGATCTTACGCTGTTTTTTAGTTTTTATGTGTGTGTGTGTTTTTTGTTATTTTTTCTCTCTTTCCTAACATAAAAAAAACACTAACCTTATCGATTCTCTCAAATACCACTACCATGATATCTCATTGGACGATACTGATATTGGTTGAAAATATGGTGGAATGGATCTTCTATGTAAAAAATATACATAACAGAAGTGCCAATCATTAAGCTGCTCGTCATCAGCCACAGCAGGGCAACAATAAGATATTATGAGGTTTCACAGATCTATATTATTATAGAAAACACAATATTTTATCTTTGTTAATGCAGTGGGATAAATTGACACGTATCGTGATATATATTATTTCACCAAAATTTAACAATTCACACCCCAACTAACAAGCAAGGAATTTGAAATCTGCATCCCATAAAACACCTGCTTGGTGTCTTTCCATCCTGCCAAGGCTGCAGAACCAATTTCAAACCACTACTCTAAACTAAAAGAATAAGCGCAGCATTGGACCTGACAACATATTGAAGTAAATGCCATCATCGCTCCTTCATTCCCCATCTGCCATACTCATATCTCAATATTACCCCAAGTAGCCATTTTCCCCAGTTTAATATATCCAACCAGCTCCTTCCCTTGGTCTACAGGTCTGAATCCAGTCCCCAGTCTCCAATATCTCCCAGCACCTTCTGCTGCTCCTGTCCCCAACATGTGGTCCCTCTCTGAACATCAAGCAGTCCACAGCGGAGATGGATGAGGGCATCTAACAACTGGAGAGCCTGTTTACTCCAGTTCCAAGTACAAACTGCAGCAACAAGCACATGAATGCATTCAGTACCTCACCCCTGGCCGTGCTGGACTGATTTACAATAGTGGCAGCAATGAGCCAATGAACTTGTTATGCAGCTGGGAGAGGAGTGGTGCTCTGGAGGAAATACTGTTGTCCATAATTAGTCCTGCAGGTGCTCTCTTTGGTTTATATATATATATATATATATATATATATATGGATTGTAATCATGAAGAGAAGGGAAACAAGACAGGAGCAATGGAGGGAGGAGACAGGAGGAGGACTCTCAGAGAAATATTAGGATCATTTTATTCCAAACAACTCATCAATAAAAAAAGAAAAAACAGAAAAAAACTCTATAAATCCACATCATGGCTGAAATTAACATCACAAACTTGCTTCCATCAGATATCCCTTCTCATTTCCCTCCAGTAAGACAAGTTGAGGCCTTTGCCGCTTTTTCTTTATGACAGCAGAAGGTGATGGCTGCCGAAAGCAATCTGACGGCCCAGGACTTTCAGATCGATAGCAGGCAGCAGACTGCTGCAGAACCCAGCCAGCAGAGAGACAGAGAGAGAACGGAGTGACTGTCGTGGCTGGGACTGAATGAATACATCACTGGGATTACTCGCAGTCACATCTGACTACTAACCGCCCATGCTTTTTAATCTCCCCACCTGACAGAACGATCTCAACCTGAATGAGAACCAGGTAATGATTTATGGATGGATCTCTGTATCCAGAGAGACATTTGAGACTGAAACAGATGTAACGCTGTAGATGAAATTTACTTAAGGCATTAAATATTCATCTCAACTGTGTGTCATATGGCAGAAGAAAAATGTCCAGATAACGTTGATCTATGTTCTGTTGGGTTTTTGATCTGCCAGCTTCTGCAACTCTTCACACTATGAGGTGATTATAACCCAAGGAGATAAAGGGACAGAAGAGTAAAGGTGTAAAACGTTTTATATTAATCAATAGAGTCACGTTTTACTGGCAAGGATCCTTTAATCTGAGTATTAAAGATGCATCGATCCAACATTTGTCAGTTAAAGCAAGAAATCAATGCTGATTCATGTCTACATACTGATAGGAGGTGATGAGACGAAACAAAGCAAAATAAACAACCAGCAGTGTCTGTCTGAAGTATTCATACCCCTTCAACCACAGAGAGCCATTTTATATGAAACAGAAGAGGAGAATTGATAGACTGTCTCTGCTTGACTAAATCCAACTGATTCTTAGTTAGATTTTAGTCAAACTTTGACTCCATAGAAAAATGCAGTGAATTTTGATCCCTACTTGTTGCAAGCAGAGAACATGTTTAATAAACAGGAATAAAAAATAAGTTATCCAGAAACAAAACTTAAAAAAAAAACATCTTAACCGAAAAATTATCTGATTTTAAACTTTGCTGCTTTTTCCAAATTATTTTTTTTATATATTCATTTTTGTTCTACATGTTTTATCTTTTCAATTTTTTTACATTTTACTTTGGTTTTTTATTCCTTTGTTAAATTTCTCTCTCTCCGATTGAGTTTTATGAATTTCCTTCTTTTTTTAAACTGATCACATTCTCTGTGGACTGAACAACAGATATTTACAAAAACTACAGAAAAATACCTGAATCAGAAAATTAGACGATAAAGAGAACTCTGGAAAATAGACTCCATACTGAGGGCATGATTTCAGCATTTTATCCAGGTGTGTTGGACGAAGGACAAAGTTGGAGGATACCAGCCCTGAAGGACTGGACCTTCCCCTCCTACAGAACGTTGGTCACACTAAACGGGATTGGCATCAATTTAAAACACATTTCTAAACTTTTCTGTCTAGAAAAGTTCTAAACTCACATTTACGTCAGAGCCATGTGATGTTTTTCCTTCTCAGACAGAATCCAAATCAATCTAATCTTGGTATGAATATTTTTCTAGGGTTGAATACTTTTGAATCATACAAGTACTGATACTAATTTTCTGTGATGCTATGATCTACATGGACATGGGGGCTTGATTCCAAAAAGCATCTGATGATTTTATTAGGTCTCATTGGACCTTAGAGCCCAGCTCATTCCATCACCAAACCATAATATAATCAAAGCAGTGCTGTCATGTTCACCGGTGTTTCCATTACATCGGCATGTATACGTCTGTCGAGCAATTGGTTCCTCCTTTATAATTATCAATACAAATGGCCCATGTCTGCCTCACTCCCCGTGTTTCCAAAAGTTTAGGAGCTTTTTGATGGATGGTATTCATTTTCACTTTCCCTGTCTCAGACCGCTGCAGACATCCCGCTTTTTTAAGGCTATATGTTTTTAAATTAACATGCTGGCATGTCAAAGACAAGCTGGAAGATAGATGAGATCTGCTCTACTTTAACTGACAGGTTAAAAGTGGAAAACAGAGTAGCGGGGGGAGGGGGGGGTGAATACAAGAACCTATGAAAGCAGCCTTATAAGGAGAACGGAGGGAGCTGAGTGCTGCAGACGCCACGGAGGTTGCTGACAGAGGCAGATGACAGCAGCGAATGAGCGAAAGAAAGAGAGAAAGAAAGAAAGAGAGAAAGAAAGAAAGAAAGAAAGAAAGAAAGAAAGAAAGAAAGAAAGAAAGAAAGAAAGAAAGAAAGAAAGAAAGAAAGATCGGCGTTGCTTCAGCTGTTATTTCATTTCCTTATATTTGCGACTCTTCTGTCTGTCATTATTTGTTCTATTGATTCAATTAATTTGGAACCAAAAAACATGCAATTAATTTCATCCTGAGGTAAACAGACCAAACTTTCGACTATTTTTAAGAAGTTATCAGGTTCAGTTAGGCAGATTTGTGTGTTTTAGGTTCTGCTTTTGTTTGGCTGCACATGAATTCCTCTATAGTATGTACCCATATATCTATGGACACATTTTCCCCATATTGTTACACGCAAAAAATGTTTCATAAATGGAAACTTGGGAAAAAAACAAAGACATTTTGTCAATTGAAAATTTGAAAATACAGGTAAAAACGTTTGAAAATCTGTAAAAATATTGTTCAAAATATAACATAAAAGAAATATGAAATATACATTTGAAAAATGAAACCTTAAAATGAAACATAAGGGCGTGCAGGTGGCGCAGTGGTTAACGCGCACGACCCATGTATGGAGGCCTTAGTCCTCGAAGCGGGCGACCCAGGTTCGAATCCAGCTTGTGGTCCTTTCCCGCATGTCTCTCCCCCTCTCTCATACCCCCTTTCCTGTCAGAATAATGAGCCACTAGTGCTGTAAAAAAAGCTCAAAAAAAAAAAAATGAAACATAAGAAAACAGCAAGGTTATTCTCAAAAGCTTGTTTTGATTTCAACATTTAATTTCTAGCTTGTATTTTCTATTTTAATTTACAATTTTGTTTTTAGATAATTACCATGTTATTTTGCTTGCAACAAAAATAAAACAAAATTCAGTCCGTATATTACTAACTGCTTGGATAAGATTGAAACATTTAATCTGCTTCTTCTGCCTGGATTAGTATTTTATAACCATATTTTTATTGTTCAGATTTTTAAAATACCCTTATTTGCTCATAGCTTGGGCGCAGTTTGTTAATGTCATTTTTGCAAATTAAATCAGATATGATCAAACGTTCTTTCTCTCCTTTCTATTGTGGCTCGTGTTTGTCTGTGATGTGTTGGGTAAAAGATGCAGAATATTAATGTTACTAATAAGCTTAAACTATCTGCATTATTGCTGAAGCTGTGTTTTGAAGACATGAAAACAGCATTTTCATGGTTTTTGCTCAACAAAGCGAAATACGTAATCATCTCAGCCTGAGAGGAAGAGTCGCTCCAATGCGTCACTAAAAGACATAAAATGCAAACAGCTTTACTGAAGCCAACCTGATTAATTTGTGACCTATTCTCCTTAAACAAGACAAATTAAAAAGCAGGCTCTGGTGTGAGTGTAACATCCACACAGAACTGTAATCATTACTCTTCATTTACTGGACAGTTAATGCTTTCATATAAGCATCTGTAAAGACATTTGGGAACAGGAAACTTGCAGAATAATTATCCCTGAGGATTCAGATCCAGAAATGAGCGGAGAGAGCAGTCACCTCTCATCTATAGTCTCACCCAAACACCAACCATCTTAGTTTAATCACGTCAAGCAAAAAGTACGTCAATACTTTACTGACAGTACCTTCTAATTGGTTGCTGAAAGCGGTTTGCTGATAATGCTGCTCTCAGCAGGTCTTATTGACTCCTCCCGTGGCTCAGTTTTCCTCACAGAGCTGAGCTGCAAACTACAAATGCATATAATCATATCATACTGCATTTCCTCTAACAGAAAAAAGCTCAATAAACTAATCCTGACATTCGCGTGGTTCTAACAAACAGCATATCGATTTCCTACGTTTTCCTCAGAGTTGACAAACAGTGATTATCTGCGATCAGTGATGCTATCTGAGCACGACAGCAGATCTGGAGCGAGGCGAAGAGGTTGTGAGAGCAACAGGGCAGGAGAGGAGGTCAGCATTTAACAAAATGAGTTAATCATCAGTAAATGACTAAACAGGCGACCCCAGGCTCATTCTGTGACCAATGACTTCCTCTGCATGCTGGTTATTTGGGAGGATGAGAACAACGGGTCGCTGTGCTCCAACCAGGCTGTAATTATATTCAATAAGGGGGGGTTCTGTGTCTTTTCAGAGAAGATACTGTCACTAAGTTTGGTTTTCATGTCTAGGGAAACAGTGCTATTCAACAGTTTGTTTGTTGGTTTTGTTTCTGTCTCTGTGTGTTTAACAGCCTCCTCTCTGTTCATTTCACTTCAATCAAGAGCAAACGGAAAGCACTCAGAGGAAATCAGCAGTGACCTCCGGAGCCTGGCCGTGCATTTGGGCCTCACCCAGAGCACCGTATCACCGGTTACTTTAGAAATCCGCCTCCCAGCTGAATTAGGATCTGTGAACTGTTTCCTATCCATCACAGCAAGACGAGGGTGGGGGGGGGGGGGAATAGCAGGTGGTGAAGATAGAAAAGCGTGGGTGGAGATGCACCTTGGAGTGTGTGTTGCTTTTAAACCTCAGCGGTATATTTCTTTGACCTTTTTTCGTTTCATTTTAAATTGCCGTACTAGACGTCTGTAGCTATGATTTTTACTTCATCTCGAAACCATTTTGTTGTCTTCTGGCTAATTGGCTTTAAACTGCGTTCTCTGTGTTTCTGCCTTGACCTTCAAAATGTTACTTTCAAGACAAACTTTGCATCAAATCACTGGAAACGGTGCTGGTGTTGCAGAAGGCCTGGTTCAAACCAGACAGACCGCCACTGATTCCTCAGATTACTCTCTGGACACGGCGCCCTACGGGATGGGTCAACCGAAGGTCAAATGTCAATGTTTAATACATTTTTAATGTCCAGTTAGGTTGGTTCTGGTTCTTCTTGGAGGTTTCTGTAATAGACAATGTAAAAAAGATGCCTGCAGTTAAAGCTGCATCACCTGCTGCACCTTTCACATGCATTGGGACTCCTGCTAGAGATCTGCGAAAGCATTTTGTGTGGGTTACATGATCATTAGGGGTGTGAATTGGCAAAAGTTTGGGGATATGATACGTATCAATATACATAAGTCACGATACGATTATGTTAGCAAACAATATATTGTGATTTTTATAATAATAAAGCTCTGGAAAAGCTCATGAGATCTCAGCTGGTGCAGAGCAGCTGCATAATGTTGTTAGTTGGTGCGTTGCCACCTAGTGGCTGGGGGTGAACAATGGATGTTTGTTCTGTATATGTATTCACTGAGAACAAAATCCAATACTTAGACTGAACTGTAACTGAAGATATTTGTTTTTATATCTGACAAGTTTTTCTTTGCATCTAGGAATTTTCAATCCTTCAGTCTGAGTTTTCTCTGGGTATAAATATAATGTGGCACATGAGGCATTTTTCCTCAGCCTAACCTTTTATATTAATGTCGGTGAGGATCTGCAGTAATCGTTGGCATCCTGGGGTCACAAAGTCTGTAAACATTTAAGGTGCTCCAGAAAATAACGAGCTGGTCAGGAGAAAAAATCCTTTAAATTGGCTAAACTGTGCAGGAATATAACTGGAACTGTGTTTTTTTAACACTTTACACCCTCAGCGTGTTTTAAAATTATTACAGTAAATTTGTTCTATCTTTAGGTAAGTATCTCTCCCTTATGCCGGACTGTTAATTGCCAGGATTTCTAGGTGCAGAGGAGGTTTGGTTTGGAGACCAGAGGATTTTATCCCTGCTTTCTGCAGATGATGTGGTTCTGCTGGCTCCCTCCTGCCTCTGTAGACCTATAACATGCACTGAGGCGGGTCTGAGGCCGAGTACGAGCAGCTATAATGCAGAGCTTCCAGGGGTGGCCCTGCCCCTCTTCTAGCTCCTCATCTGTCAACTTTAAAGGCAACCTAAAATTCCCAGTGGGAACAGGTTGGACTTAATGCAGAAAAATCCCTTTGTTCTTTAATATGAAGCTGAAAAATTAATGTAGACGTGATATTTTTTTTTCTTATGTAGATAAAATGTTCCTTTTAAAAACATATTATATTGTTTACATAGTTTTGTTTTTTTCTAATTTAGGTTTCGAGTGACACCAGTTTCATCTCCCACCAGAAACAGGCTTAAAGATGATTATTTATCAAAACTCTATCTCACTTTATTTTGGACTTAGCTTTAGATAAAGTTATAAAATAAACACATCAAAAAGCTAAAAGTCTGCACCGAATATTTAGTTTGACTCGCATCCCTTATCTTTAAACACATTAACGTTCTGCTGCTTTATTCAAACTATTTCTGACTTTTTATTTCTTGAAATAACTTTCGCTGAAATGCAGCAACTGTCTGTAATTTCTCTGTGATGGTATTTTGTGCAAACTAATGAAAAAACAATGAAATCTGTCTAATAAATAAACAGAGCTTAGTGTTTCCTCACTCCGTTATCCAACAAGCCTCATAAAATGGTTCATTCTGCTGGAATGTTTACCTGCGATGTTTCCTGATTAAACGACTGGCTTAGCAGCGACGTCCCTGTTGACGCTTGTCTCGTTTAGACATTATCTCCCGTAAAGCCGACGGGTAACTGGAAATCCTCCCGCTTTGACTGACAGTTCGATTTTAGCTCTTACACATCAGCTAAGAATTGTTCATCCTCCTCACTAAATCCAGCTTGTTATCTAAATCCACTGAGTGTTTTCTTTGTGATTGGAAAGGGATAGTGATGCGTGTGGGGGCTTAGAGCTCAATGGAAATTTGCACACTTAGCTGTGATTTTCTTCTTCTTCTTTTCCTGTCTGAAGGTGTGTGTTCTCGAAAACCCTTTGTTATTTCACCTTAATGGATGTTCAGTCATATCAATGTATATATGTTTACTGCTGTGTGTCGTATGCAGGGATCCATTAGCAGCAGAGGTCACACACGACAGCATGGCCACATCCGTCGACATCGAAGGAATGAAACCATTCTGCCAGCGTAAATGTCAAGAAACAAATCACCCAAAAACAAATTTAAATTAAGGAAACATCCCACAGAAGGACTGGCTGCAGGCCTCGACGACGAATCACTGACTCAGCTGTAATTGAGCTTTATTAAAATGGGATGGCAGTCACACGGTGACCAGGAGGCAAACATCCAGGGATCATTTCAGCTGCTGATGCAGATCAACCCTACAGTGATCAATAACGATGAATGATCACAGCTGGATCCATGGTGGATCCCAAACTGAGACGCCGACAACTTGAACCAGCAATGTCTTTATTTTCTATGTTCTCAAAACAAACAAAGAAAGTAGTTGCTTCCAAACTATTTAAATTTAACAAGAGGACTCTGAGACATCCTGGGACTATTAGCGTAAAGGTTTGCAACAGAGACAACCTGCAGTTGGAGCAAATCAGATTAAACTGTGTCAGGGAATAAATTATGTAAAATCTGTGGTTTTAAGCATCATGATGAAGAAGTTCTGCATGTATCCAGAACAAACAGAACAAAAAAAGAAAAGAATAAACTGGATGGTAGCTAAAACACAAACAAGCACAGCTCATTAATTATGGGGACACAGTTTCTTGAAAAGTAGGTCTTACAAATAAAAAATAATTTGTTTTTTTCTTTCTTGTTTTTCTTGCTGGTTGTTGTTTTGTTTGCTGTGTTTTCTTTGTTCTGAGAAACTGCTACAAATGAGGCTGAGAGGTTGGGTTGCGTCTGTCAGGTTCAGGAGGATGTAGGAGAGCAGCCAGTGTGCCTGGGGTCACGTTCAGGAGATAAACAGGACATTTGTTTAAGGCTGAATGAGCCTCCGGGGCATCATGAACAAATCCGCGTAATGGACTGAGAGCGTCGGCTCATTACAGCGGCGGCCACTTCCTCTTTGTTTCATCCAATCAGTGATGTTCGCCTTGACTTTGAGAGGGTGTTATATGATGAAAAGGTAACTTACCCCCAGCAAGGATTATAGAATATCCTCATTTGAATAAAATAACCTTCATAAAAATCATAAAATGAAGAGATGTGCTTTAAAGTTATTTTGTTTCTGCAACAAATAATACAAAACCATAACCTTGCTATTAAGGTCTTTCAGAGTCCTTCATTTTAACTATTATCAAAAATTCCTAAATACTTTCTTTTATTAATATAATCTCATTTGAGGAGACTATCTTCCTTAAAGGCAGATGTTCGTGTTAAACCTCAAAACCAAAAAGACCAAAATCTAGTTGATTATGTTAAAATAAGGCGATATACGTTCTGATAGTGTTGTGATGGTTCTTCTTAAGCCTAAATGGAACTCAAGTACAGGGTGCAATCAAGATCAAGCGCCATCTATAGGCAGTACCGGTGAACTACTACAAAGCCGGACTAAATGAGTCCATAATGTGTAGAACATGTTGTCGTGGCTCACAGAAAATGGACAGTTTGGAATAGAGGGCTTAAAAGCATCGCTAACACCAGTAGCACTGTTAGCTCAGACACGTAATCAAGCGCCTATCAGCTTTGCAACATCAGAATGATTCCTCAGCTTCAGTCTTTTTTTCACAACTACACTGAAGATTCCACATCCCTCAACACTGTTGCTACAACTTCCCGGTCACATAATGTTGTTATGGTAAATATCCACAAGAGTTGTATTTGCTAACAAACTGAAAAAAACAAAGCTTAAAAGACAACAATAACAAATACTCCACCAGCAGGATGCTGTAATTTGTCATAAAAACATTGTATGCAACCAGGCTGCAACCAGTACACGACAAAGTACCTTTAAATGTTCAAGGTGTACCTCTGGCTTTATGATGGAGGTTCTTATCCTGCTGAAAAGTGAGTTTTCATCTGTTTACACTTGGAGCCAATATTGCTTTTTCTTTCTCCTATTAGATAATAAAAAAGGACAATGATAGAAAATGTTGCAAGTCTCAGTTTCTCAATTGCTTCAGTTGATCTCAAGGAATGGCTGTTGTATAAACACATCGGTCGATACTGATTCATGAGAAACAAAGACTAATGCCATCCCAGCTATTGTTCTATCTCTGACCTGAAGTCACAACATATAGTAGGAGTGCCAAACTCTCTCCTCCTCCCAGCTATATTCCCCTTAATAAAAAAGCATATCTACTACCTGCAATAGTTTAACATGTAAGTTGGTTGAAAACTGAGAACTGTTGGCCACTTGTGCAAAGAGTCTCAATAATAAATAGGATCTTTTCATTTTTAAAAGCTTGAAAAAAAATGTTTTTCTTCTTTTTGTTTTGTCATCAGTGGCCTTTTATTTCAGCAGACAGCTGCTGACTCTGAGAAAGGCGAGGGCACTTTAAAAGCAAACACTTATGGCGGTTTATCATAACCTAACATCTAAAATCCAACTCTAACATTGGATTCTGCCTCATTGGTTTAAAGTTTGTAGGTTTTGAGTTTCACCGATTCTTAAGTGTGCTGACACGACCATAAATGTTCCAGCGAACATATTTCCCCTGGAAGGAAGGTGTCTGAACATCTTCACATGCATCACTGCAGCGAGCCCGGAGCCCTCTGATAAACCTGCAGCTGCCTGATTACCTGCCGCTAGATTCACTCACTCAACAAATCCCTCTTAGGACCGAGGCCACTTCACAGATCTGTATTCATCAATGCACTTTTTTTTTTCCCAGAGTCAATCTCCCCCCGGTTCGTGCTAATCAGGACCTTCAGAGCAGCATTGGAGACTATTAAGGAAGACTCTGCACAGCAGAGCCCGCTCCATTTCCGAGAGCACGCCTGGTGAGGCACCGATGGAGCCATCACCTCAGCCGGTTGTTAATTCACTCCTTCACGCCGCCGCCCCTTGTCTCCATCTAAGTCTCTCTTTCGGTTTGTCTTCCTGTCTTTCTCTTGCTAACTGCTCCTCAGTGGGTTGCTCCTGCCAGTTTTGATTCTCTTGAACTTTCACCGTGTCTTTCTGTGATATTTGATCTGAATTCCTCTCCTAGCTGTTTGCTGATGAGAGAGACTGCACTGAGTTTGTGGCTGTATTAATCAGGGACACATGGAGCCGTTCCAGAGGCTCCTGGCCCATTACTGAAACAATTAATAATTGATCAAGTTACCCCAACACACAGAGACAGGACGGCACATCTACAGATAAACGGAGCGAATGGAGCTTTGTCAGCGCTGCGGTGCACAGTAGCTGTCAGGTGGAATAAATGGCGACAAAACTGACACTCAGGAAATCATCACTTTTTTTATCATCAGCAACACTAGAAGGCTTTTAGTATCAATCACTTTTATTTCTCGGGTAATACTTAGGTGAAAAAAGAAAGCAGCCAAAATATGAGTGATTTAATTGCTAGTTTAACAAGTCAGAGATTTATGGAGTGAATTTCGTTCCATTGTTGTTGCAAAGAATATGTTTAGAAAAAGGTATTTTGAAAAAAAAAAACATATTTTGTAAATTGAAATAAAAAAATGCAATCCTTAAATGAAAGTTTGAAAGAAAAATTGAGAGTACCTTTTTTCTTAGATTCAGTTATTTCTTTTATTTGTATTATATTTTTCTCATTTTTAGTTTTTTTTTACAGATGTTATATTTTGCCTGTGAAAATTGATTAGTCATCTTCCTCAAACAGACTTAAATCTGATGCAAACAGATTTTCTCAGTTGTTCTGAAAGAGTCTTTCTTATTCTGTCTGCTCACACAAGAGCAATCTGCAGTGGGAGCGCAGACACTTTTCAGGTAACATGGAGATCATCATCAGCGCATCCATGTTACATGATGAGTGTTTTTATGTAAACCCTCTGGAATGAGTTCCAATGAGTTGATAGAGTTATAGATGCTTGGAAGCTGAAACTTCAGTTCTTCCCTTGGTTCAGTGTTGGATTTTCTCTTATAACAAAGATGGCTTCCTTCTCTAGTCCTTCAAACCATTTTAATGTCTGTCTTTTGTTCTTCAGTTCCAGTCTACAGCTGAATCTGCTGGCTGTGCTGTTCTGATCCATCCATCCATCCATCTATCATCCATCCATCCATCCATCCATCCATCCATCCATTCATCCATCCATCCATCCATCCATCCATCCATCTATCATCCATCCATCCATCCATCCATCATCCATCCATCCATCCATCCATCTATCATCCATCCATCCATCCATCCATCCATC
>JAUZNJ010052055.1:11542-21960 GCA_034780135.1 Jordanella pulchra | reverse complement strand
AATAGGTCAAGATCTAAGAACACAAAAAGGTCTGAAGGGGGTTCAGGCAGACTCAGAGAATCAGGAGGCAAATCGGATCAGAATCAGGCGGGCAGGCAGGACAATGAATGCTGGACAAAACTCACCGAAAGCTCGTAATAATCTGGCACCAAGTACTGGTCTGAGGAAGGTTTGTGTAGGCAGGGGAGCAGGTGGATTTGATGAACCGTGATTTAGAGGACAGCAGAGGAGGTTTTGAGATAATTAGACCAGCACTGATGCACAGATTGATGACAAAAGGTACGTTTACACCAAACGGGAACTCGGCAAAAATTTCACCAGTTTTTGTCTGCTTTTGCTCAACTTTTTAGCTTGGGCAAAAAGGCATCTGTCTGCACTGGAGGTAAGACGACAAAAAAGCTCTTCTCAGCCTATATTAAAATGCCTTTTTTGAAAGCCGCCTTTTTTGACAGCCACCTGTTTGAATTTTGCAAGGCCAATGTAAACGAAAGTTCAGATATTTCAACTTCATTGGCAGACAAAGTGGTGATCAAATGTCGCGAATGTTCCATAAATTGTGTTCTCCTCCCTACAATCAACACCGTTGCCTCAATCGGCTTTGCTACGCTTTGCTTTGCTCTAGATCCACCCTTCTACATAGAGATAACATGAGAATCCTTTGCTCCAGCTGCAAAATTTGCATTAGGCGTTAACATACCTTAATACTTTACATGTCTGCTCAGATGCGTTCTGCAAGAGAACATGTGGCATTTAGAGAACCTAAGAAAGTTGTGCTGTGTTCAGGGGGAGTTTGGAAAGAGCCTATTTGGCAAAAAACATTAGTAACCATTTATTTGTATGGGTTTGATTTTTAATATAGAATATTGTATGTACTGTATTTTCTTCAGTGGTACAATGACTTTGATATTGAAAGATACAATGTTTACTAAGGTTACATGAAGGTAAAAGTCCATATTTTTTGTCAAAATTTCTTTATATGTTTTTGATCCTTATTTCTATTATAAGAAGCCAACTGAGAATAAAGTAGAGGCAGAGAGATAGAGCAACATCAGAGGGGCCTGATATCAACCCTACGTTGTGGGATAGTCATGATTATTTCTACATGAAAAGCCCATCTGCTCTTCCCAGAAGACTGTCTCAGTGTGCATCTACAGCAATAACACTGTATTCCCAAAGCAGTGGACCTTAGTTCCACTCAGAATCTCACATATATAACATGATGCAGCTCTATGAAACATTGACATATGCACCCATCAGAAGCAGACATGCATTGGAATAACATTTACACATTTACTAAACATATTATGATGTAACTTTGGCACTAGATCATTTCTTGTGATATGTTCATGATTTCAACATAGGAGTTTGGTAGCTTAACTTAACTGAATCATCAAATGTTTCTTAGTTTGATTCATAACTTCTTACATTAATTAAATGTTATGATTGTTTTTAGGAAAATCCTTAAATACAGTGTAATTATTTTAGTTGCTGCCAAACCAATATTAATGTTTAAATTTATACTAAATTCTCTTGCTTCTTTAAATGTGTGATGGTATCAATTTAGCATTAAGTAAACAAAAGCATATTTGTCTGCAATATGGCAGACAAGAAGGCCCTGAGGAGGACATGGAACTGGAAAGCTCATCAAAATCAACTGCTCTCTGTCCAGGATCTTTTTTAGAGTCGCTGCAGGAACAGGATTCTGAAGTGACACTCCTCCTAGGCTTTATATGAACTTTTATGACTGCTGCCATCAGAAAAGCTTAAGCTTCAGAACCAGCAGAGTGATCAACTGATATGCTTTGCTCTTAAGATTATCCATCTTTAACATTATTTTTGCTACAGTGTTTTATTTATGTAATTTATATTAAGTAGCATTAATCATTCTGCATACTAAACTGTTGATGTTCCCCCAAAAATGCTTTTTAACTTTTTAGCACTGATAGAGCACGAAAAAAACAATGAATTGATCTGAAATGATCAGCTTTCTTGATCTTTGCAACAGTTGTTTTTTAGCTTTAAATTATGGTTACATGTAAATGATATGGATGGATGGATATAACAATATCATGGTTTGCATTAATTTTAATGGCTAATACCTTTATCCCAAATGTCTGTATTTGTTGCACAGAACCATTTCCATGTTTCGCAGTTAGCAATCTGAAATTTCCACCCAGTGTTTCTTGTAGAGATTGTTTTTTTTCTCTCTAAACAGTTGAATGCTTGACATTCCAGAGGTGTTGTCCTTAGTAGCCCTGGTGATTACGATACTTTGCCTGGCAATACTCTAACCAGTGAGGAATCTTGAGCAGCACTGTCTGCTGTCTTGAGTAACAAAGGAATGGCCCTGTCATGTTTTAATCAAAGGGAACACCCAAGGTGAGATGTTCCTGAGTTGTATTTGAAGGAAACACTACAGCCCGGATTAATCTGTACTTTTAAGACGATGCAGAATCACAAAGCTGTTGCACTGTTGAAGGTTAATGACCCTATTTTATAGCATTTGATACCCATTTGTGAGAAAAGAGGTGCTACTAAATTTGCACATCCACATAAAATCATTTCCTGGCTCCATGTTTGTAATTGGATTTATTGAAACATGTCTCGGGCTATAAGTTGCTGAATATTTTTGGGATATTTACATTTTTTGGTTTTGTCATGATCTACTTCTGTCAGAAATCAAACACCAGCCTACTTAGTGTCCCCAAAATGCAGGAGAAATAAGGCAGAATTGAAGGGGAGTTTCTCCAGGAGATGTTTTCTAAGCACTTGAACCAAGCCTAATTTTTTGTGATGAATGCTAGATATTTATTTTTAATTGAACATTTTTGGTTATGTGTGAAATTTCCCCTTCAGAGTCTATTATAGTTAATAGAAAAAAGTTGACAGTTTAGTCAAAAGCAACTATTTTAGGGATTTAAACCATAACTATTAGAATTCTCTACAGGCTTTGAAGTAGGTAAGAATCCTCATAACTCCCCCAGAATTTTTGATTACCTGAATGTTACTCTGACAGAAACAGATACATTGAAGAACTTGCTGCTGAGTATGATTGTGGTAAACATTCTTTAAAGGTACCTCTTTTCTATTAAAAATCTTAAGATACCTTCCAGTTTTAGAGTCTAACCGCTGTGAAATCCTCATAAATTATGGCTTCAGAACACCAGAAAGTAATTCTGAAATGAATTCTCTGCTCCCGCTCCCTGGGTTTAAATGGCAATGTCTGCAAATGTATTTAAAGCTTGATGAAGTAAAAGGCCAGTCACAATTTTCAACATTTTAACATGGGTACAATACATGCTCTTTTGGACAATTTCTCTCTGCCCGAAATCTTACAAAAAAGTGTCCAATTTTTCCCCATCCCTATTTTAACACAACTGGGACCAGGAGCCAATGGATATATGTGGATATAGTACAGTAGCCAGCAGGTAAAAACGTGAAGTACCCAACAAAAACGAGCTGCAAACACATATATGATCCAAACACAACAGAGAAACACTGAAGACAAAAAAATCGCTGCAGTCACTAGAAAATAGAAGCAAAACCTGCAATCAGCAAAAAATATGCAAACAAAAACAGCTAAAACCACAAACAACATGCTGCAAGAGAAAATGATGCTAATAGCTGCAAACTCGTTCTAAAAAAAATATAAGTGCTCTGGACCACTAGACCACTAGAGAGAGTCAAAGAACAAAGAGATATTTCATATTTCATTTCATAGTCAAACACATAGTCTTACAGTATTTCAGAATAACAACCTAGTTATATAGTGAAATAAGTAACACTCTACTCCAATGTGGTTAGTTCTTTGTTTGACTCCCTCTAGTGGTCCGGACCCCTACTGTTTTTTTAGATTGAGTTTGCAGCTCTTTTTACTATTCGCATCATTTTCTCTCTGTGACTGCCGCGTGTTGCTTGTGGTTGCTGCATTTTTGTTTGCATCTGTTTTGTTGATTGCAGGTTTTGCTTTTAGATTTAGTGAAGACAGCATTTTTGTCTGCAGTGTTTTGCCTTTTGCATTTGGGATTGCTTTTGTGTTTGCGTGTTTATGTGTTTGCATCATAGACGTGTTTGCAGCTCGCCTCTTTTTATTTGCAGAGTTTTTCTTTTGCATTTGTTTTTTGTGTTTGCATGTTTTTGGAGTTTGCATAAACAGTTTTTGCAGCTCATTTCATGATGTACTCCTTGTTTACACCTGTTGGCCACCGTAATATTGTGAGTTAAACTTATCATTGCTGAATACTTACTTGTTATATTAGAACGTGTTCAAAATAAATGGGTAAATAAACAAGTAAAGTAAAAATACAAAATAAACATCAATTTAATTACAATGCATTAGTACAGTAAAATCTGCAATATTATAAGATGAAACTTTATTATTTATATTTGGAGTAACTTTGAATGAGATATAAAGTGTTCTAGCTAAAACTAAAAACCCCATGCTGTAGATTTATTGCTGGTACCAATACTTTCATTTTTGTAACTACAGCTCATTTTCATCTCCATTGCTAGGGGCATAGTTCATTTAACATCTGTTGCACATTTTAACAACGGCTGTTAAAATAAAAAAAGTGCTATGAAATAACTAATACTGATACAGTCTTGTTCTGATTTTGTATTCTTTTCTGAACACATTCTGGTCACTTGAGCTAGGTAATATACTGTAAAAGAGAGATTAATTGCACGAGTAAAGAGACTGTTTAACTGGATGTGGGACACTTTTTTTCCTTAGGACTTCATAGAACTTTAGCTTTGTTATAAGTTGTAAACCTGTTTGATTTGTTTTGTTTTGTGACTATTGAAGCTGCACAGCACATTGATGAATCTAGCATTTGAACCTGTTTAGAATCACTGATTCAAGTCTTCATACATAAATCCTAAAGCTAAATGTAGTAAGCATGTCACCACAAGCTCGTTCCCCAGGTTTTTCCAATGACTGATTTGAAAGTCCAGCAGGAAAACATTCAAGTCTAAATACTTGGGTCACATAGTTTTTTCTACAAGTACACTCTGACCAGATGACACCACAGATTTCTCTCTAACTGTTTACAAGATGCAGGTTTTGCTTGTCGAACACTTTGACGCCATATGAAGCCATGTGACTCACTCCATCTCCCTCACCCTTCCCTCTTACGTCCCCCTGTCAATGTCTCAGTGTTTCTGTGAAACATGATCTGTTGGTGTGATCGCTCGGCATCCTCTGTGTGCCTGCACACCTCTGCCAAGTCACCAGACAGGCCGGCTGCAGCCACAGATGGGGAAGATGGGGCCTAGCCTGCAAGAGTATCACAGAACTTCGCCTCCACGTTTTAACTCAATCTGTGCTTGTATAACGCCAGCAGGGCTGGGCATGGAGCCAGATCAACCCTCATATATGTGATTGTCACCTCACAACGGCAGCAGCACAGCAACACAATTCAACATTGTGACAGATTTAGACGGCACACTGCGTTCTCACCACCTGCCAGTTTGCCATGTTCTGTGACCATGTTCTAGGTTGCCTGGATGGTAAGAGGCTTTATTAGCTAATAAAGTTATGTTTCCTGTAACTGCCTTCCCTTTGGGGTGAAATATACCCATCTGTATTAACCACCTGCTGTTGTCACCCAGGGGCAGACTTTGTAACCTTTCACACAGTGGGGCCAGTTCACCAAAAGGTCTGACAGGCTATAGATTATGCACAAAGCAGGCAGTTAGAAAGGACAAAAAGATTATGTGAGTCGTATCCAGCGGCAGCCCAGAAATGCCACACATTCATTTGCCCCAAATACATATCTTTGTGTAATAATATCATCAACTGGGCAATAAAATGTCTAAATAGATACATCTCATCTTATTTTCAAAGGGCACAACTTACACAGCAAATCTTTGAAACTGTATAAATGTGCAAAATGATGATGTGGTCACAGGTCATTCGGTGTGAGCACATTTACTGCCATGATTAAATGCTCATCAGTCAGCCAAGATAAAGAGTAAGAGCTGCAGCACCCCATGACTGAACTTTATCACAGCACAGAGAGTTATTCCTGTTGAGAAACAGAGCTGCGTCCCGTGGTTTACTCTACGACTGATGCTGAAAATACAAAGAGAATCTCATATGGACCTTGGGCTCTTAATAGCACATCCATAAATTACCACAAGACAAGGGCAGTCTCTACGGAGTCCCAGATGCAGGGTTTTGCTAAAATTACATCTCGTTTATCAACTTCTTTATTTCCAAGCTGTGCCTTTTACCAGGAATCCTTCCACTGTTTCTCTGAATCCTCCTCTTACTCACTTCCCTGGGAGCCCTCTATCTGTACACTCATGACCGTACTCTACTGTTATTCTATTTTGTCACTATTACAGTAAAAGCTTGCAGATTTCTATCATATTTAGGTAACAGAAGTAAATTCAATTGTTTGTTTATGTCAGTTAAAAGAAACACCATGGTTTTCTTTTTAGAGAAAAAAAAATATTTGTTCAAAATCCAAATAGCATTCCTTCTCTCAATTTCATCATTTCCTATAAAAATCACTAAAAGAAATATTAAATGTGGTTAGCATGTATTTAACCTGTGAAACATCTTTTTCATTGTTTAAAAAAGAAATATGCCTTTGATCAAGTGTTTTCAGAATTGTCCTTTTCCCTTTCCTTGCTCTGAGCTCTAAGCTCCTTTTACATCACCTCTCCTGAAGCTCTCTAACTGTACAGTTCGTGACTACATTTCATTTGTTAGTCATTGTGTCTTGTTGGTATTGAAATACATGGTTGTGTTTGTATTGCTCTAGTTTCTTTGGAGAATATTTAGAATAAAAACTCAAGGTATATTAGTATTACATAGATATCCAAGTGGCTCTTAATAGGCTTTTCGTCACTGAAACATACATTGGGTCTTCAGGTTGTGAGAAGTATTTAATCAAGTTATATCCTTGATTTAAGATACATTAGTAATAATGGGGAAATACAAAGCTATTTGTGCTGAAATAGTATGATTTTAATTTTGAGGATTTCTCACTGTGTGGGTGTTTATTATTTATTTTGTGGGTGTGGGCTTGTTTTTGTTATGTTGTGGGGGCAGTGAAGGACAATTTCCTAGGAATAGGCTACACTGTGGGCACCATTCATCTGGTCCACATGAGGAAAAGTGCTCTTCCTTAGTTTTGAGTTAGGTTACAGTCTAAGGTGCGAAATCGGTTCAGGTTAGGGTTAAAGTTAGGCATATATTAGTAATAGTTAGGGTAAAGTTATGGGTGAGGCCATACAAATGGTCTGAAGTAAATGAAAAGACCCCATAAAACACAGAACCACAATGTTTGCACTCACAAGGCACTTTATGAGCTATACCAGTTTGATTTTTTTTTTTTTTGTGAGCGAGAAAAAAATCAGCCAGTCATATGGTCGTAACTCAATACATTTAGTCATCTTCAAGTTTTTAAAATGGCTAGGTAAAGTTAAAACTGAATATCAGATTGAGGCAGAAAGAGGATTTAAGGAACTTTGAATTGTTGTTCCCAGTACTTCTAGTTTGAATATCTATAGAAACTGATCTTCTGGGAGTTTTACATGCAACCATCTCTCTGACTCACAAAATATGGCCTAGAAAATATAGAAAATTTGCAGTAGGAAGCAGTTATTTGGCTCTATTAATCTTAGAGGTCAAAAGAGAATGTGCAGGCTGCTTCAAATTTACACGTTACAACAAAGCCCTCCATTTCTGAATGTGAAACATGTTCAACGCTGAAGCAGAAGGACTACGGCAGCAGAATATCACACCTGGTCCCTCTGCTGTATGATAAGAGCTAGGAAAGTGAGGCTACAGTTTACACAAGCTCACCAATAATGATAACAATGACCACGATGACAACAATGAGTCTCACTTTCAGCTGCAACATTCAGATGGTACTGCAAGACCAGTTTGTTGTAAATACTATATAAATATGGATTCGTTGAGCTTTGTATCACTGGTTTGGGCTTCTGATGGTGATAGTTGCAGGGGTGGGGTAATGTCATATATTTGATCCCGGAATTAAATTATTCAACTTTAGATTACAATATTTATTTTGTTGCCTGAATCAGGACTGAAACAAATGAGAATATCTCTAGAAGCCTCTCGGCATGAGAAGCGAATCGCCACACATAGGGTATATCACAATCTATAGTCAATAAGTGATTAGAATCCACTTATATTTCTAGAAGGACCAAAATATGTTGCTTTCTTTAAAAAAGCAAATATGTGGAATGGGAGGCTGGTGCAGCTGAAGTGAGATGAACCATACTTTAGAAATGAGTGTGGAAGACTCTGTCCCCTGGCTGGTTGAGTCAGGATGATGATGACTCTGCCTTAATGATGTAGAGCTCACATATTTGTGGATATTTACAAATCTAATTTCCAAGGGACACACTGTCTTCTCTTCACAAAAACTTGGAACTGCATTAATGTGGAAGCTACATTGCAGCCAGGGATTTGGAGAGCCAATTAGCAGAGATTTCCTTGTATCAGCCCAAGCAAGCCAAAAGGAGTTGAGAGTAATCGAGCTGTCCCTAGCCATCCTGTCAGACATTCGCGATTGGAACATCATGGTCACATTTCTACCTCTGACAGGACTGTTGCCAAAGTGTGAATTACAGAAGAAGAGAACGAGATCCTATAAATTAGATTATCCAGGTACATTTGTGTGCAGGAAAACAGATCCTCTTGTTGAAGTGATACTCATAAGGTCCCAGGTTAACATCTTGCAAAGGCTAATTGTGACAGTGGACAGTTATTGTGTATCACACGTGTCTGAATCCTCTTTTCTCTACATCACAAAATAGCTGTAAGCTCAGCATCAAATCTATGTACAATAGTCTGATAGACTTTTTTAAATAGCATACTTTATATTGCATCTGTATTTAGTAAAACAAAACATTTTCTTTGTGTATGCCTACCTGGATAGAGACATCACTGTATGAGCCTCCTATGACCCCAGAGATCGCAAGAGGGACATCATCGTGAATAGCATAGGAGCCATCAGGGCATGTGTACTCGCTGTCATCCACTTTAGTGAGGGAGGCCCTGACAAACTCCAGAGACTGCTCCAAAGCATATGTGTCCTTGGAGCAGGTGTCTAGTATGTGGGCTCCTAGTCTTATCCCCGGAAGGATCCGCTCATCCCTGTTGATTTCATCCAAGGCCAAAAGCATTGCCTCAAGTCTCTGGATCCCTCTCTGTGAATTGATCTTCCCACAGTCTTCTACCCCCTCACCCTTCTGATGCACAGGAAACAAGCCACCGATCATCAGATCTCCATCCAGGGTGATCTCTTTCTTGGAGTCTGTGTTGTAGGCCACCACAGGTAGACTGTGCGTAGCTTTAGTAAAGAGGGATCCACATAAGCAGAGCAGGCTTAGTTGGGACAGCCACAGGGCTCGGGACATGGGGCGCACCCCCCACGTGGGGGATTTCCCCAATGACATATCCCCAGACAAAACAATGACAGCGTCCTGCCTGTGGAGTCTACTTAGTGGCTGGTCAGAGCTGACGGTGGTGTTACTGAAGAAAAAGACAAAAACATCAAAGGCGCAGTAGCACCAAAAAAATTTCAAAGCACTGGTGTTTTTATTCTAACAGAGGCCATGTACTGCATCGCCACCATCCCCTTTAGTCCTTCTCTTCTTCTGAGCGTTTGTAGATTACAGCCTGCAGATCAAACAGAGAGAAATTCAGTCAGAGCTTTGGATCTGCTGTACAATGATCCCTTTGTCTCACAGACACTGTGTCTGCCAGAGACAGACTCCCTCAGTGAAAACAATTTACAACATTCGCGTGAGTGGATAAATATTTTTATGAATTGTGAATATTGATTTGACAGGAGGAAGAAGGAACTTGATTTGTTAACTAATACATAAAATCCACTGCTGCAATCTACCATCAGCAATTAGCTTTTATAGACGGAGTCCAAATGTATTTCATTTCATTTCAGTAAAAAGCCAGCTGTTCAGTGGAAATCTAAGGGTTTTGTTTTAATAAATAGTCAATTAAAAGGCCCATGAAGAGAGGACACAGATCAGAGATAAAGTTTTACTTGTCGTCTACATCAAGGACAGAGTCACGGGGCCAGCAGTCTAGATATAGACAACCAGACTTTCATCTCTGCTGACACTTCCTTCAACCTGCTTGGGGAAGCCCGAGGTGGCCCGCCGAGAGACATAGTCCCCCCATTCTGTCCTGGGTCGTCCCGGTGGGACGTGCCTGGAGCACCTTCCGAGGGAGGCATCCAAGGGGCACCCGAAATAAAATTTCTGAGCCACCTCAGCTGACTCCTCTTGATGTGAAGGAGAAGAAACTCTACCCCGAACATCACTCAAATGACCAAGCTCCTCACCCTATCTATAAGGGAGAGCCCAGCCACCCTGCAGAGAAAGCTCATTTCGGCCGCTTGTATCTGAGGTCATGA